>JAVKPL010014158.1:712500-816530 GCA_032173675.1 Gastrolobium villosum
TGAATTGAAAAAAAGGGAAAAAGATCTTTGTTCATTTTCTCGTGTTCTTCTCATTAATCATGTTGCTAACGTTTTCAGCCTCGTTATCACTATCCTCTGTGTTTTGCCATGGGGCAAAATTGAAAGTCACCTAAATATTTTCTTCATCGACCAAGAATCTGATCCTGCAGATGATTGATTCCCTGTGCTTTCTGTGAAGAAAACAAAACACCGCCGCACTAAAAGAACTTGGATTACCGTGAGGTCCCTCTCATTTACTGGCTAGTTCGGAATCATGAACCGGATCAACTTCCTCACGTGTGTATTACTTTATAATACAAAATCTTACCCGAATTGAGCAAGATTTGGTAATTAAAAAATTGTTACGTTCCTTTCGTTCAAAAATAAGTTTTTTTGTTTGTTTTTTGATAAATAAAAACAAGTTTTTAGTTCTATGAATTGATTTCCAAATTTGTTACGTTTTGATGTTAATGTAATATTAAAATAATTATTAAAAAAAATAAGAGTTATTTCGTACACATGATTTTATTTTTTTGTGGAAATCGTACACATGATTGATGAATGTTTGAAATATATAAAGGGTTTATCATCTATTATTTAACATGATCAGAAAAATTTTCCCACACACACATTTTATGTGGCCCGTAACAAAAAAAAAAAACAAATTCCGGCACGCAAAACGAATCTCTATAACATAACACACTTACATTTCTTACAACATAACTCTTATAAAATCCATATATAAAATGTCATTTTGAATGATGCCATAACAAAAGAAGAAGCTAATTCGCGTGTCATTTCATAAAACGACACACAGTATTCTTTAAACTTTGTCATGTGAGAACGAACTTTTTTAATTTTATGTTAGAGGGTCATTTCATGTAGTGCCTTAATTAACTTTCAGCGGGTGAAAGATCAGATCTCTGTCACGTTAGCTACTGACCAGACCCGATGACACAATTGTCCCATCAGCAACCCTGCTACTAACAAATAGCATGTTACAATTAAATTTTGGTTCCTAAATTTGCTCTTCATTCCTCACTCACCGTAAATCTTCCCAAATAATTTATTCTTTATTAGCCATATAGATTAGCAATCCAGATTCCGGATAGAAGAATTTCCAGAGAGCCATGCTAATTTCTTGTGAGGGCCTGAATTTACGCCCACTCTGCGTCGTTAAAGTTCTTAAGATAAACTATAATTTTTTTTTAAAATATTCCAATTGATTCATCACTTTAAAAATAGTCCAATTCAAAATGAACCCCAAAATTAAGACTTTAAACACCTCTCAAAAAAGATACTAAAAATAAACGAACACATGCTTTTAGATTGAAGGTGAGTGCAAAGCAGCACGGTAGAGAAATAATAATAAAAAGGAAGGAGATGACAAAAACCATGCACCTGCTGCTTCAACAAACCAAAACTTATAAAAAATCCCTACAGCAAATAATCCACTGATTGACCATATTTAAAGCAATAAGATCAAAGCAAATCTTTATTTTCCTTAACAATTTTCTGTCTTACATCAACATCAGAGTCATAATATTTTTCAACTATATCTATCTAAAGAAGGAATATTCTTAGTACCAAAATTTTCTACTACTAACTTACTACCTATCTAATCACCCTTGGATCAAGATTTTCTCTTTTTTTCAAAAACTTTTTAGCATTCTCTCTCTTTGAATCAATGATGATTAGATAGGTAATAAGTTAGTAGTAAAAAAATTTGGTAGTAAGAATATCCTCCCTCATCTATCTATAAACCAAGTTACTGTCATTAAACACTTACTTATCTAAGCCTATTGGTTCCTACACTCGAAATCCTACGACAAAGTCAAGACTCTCGTATCATTTGAGAGTTTGCACAACAAAAAACCTCATTTTAGTAAGGGACTGAAAGTTCTGCTTAAGTGAAACATATACAGCCATGCACCCTACTATTGCGTCAATTTTCATAGCGCGCAGCTTTATTTACATTCACATAAAACTGTAAAAAACTTGGGGGTATGCAAATATCCGGAGGAGATCTAAAGGTCCACACACAAGTAGGAAATGACAGGGCCTGCCCTCCGCTTGGTCCGCTGGCTAACCTTCGATTTCTCAACAAGGACCTTTTTAATGTTGGGACAGCTAGAAACCACGGTGGCCACTCCAGCTGAAGTTATACCAGAGCAATAAACCATGTGGCATGACTCCAGCAAGGTGCAACTTTTAACAAGATGGGCTAGACCAACATCTGTTATTTGACGGCAGTGTGAGAGTACTATTTCTTTAAGCAATGGACAGTGTTCTCCCAACTCAGCCATCGCCATATCACCCAAATTCTGCAATTGTATTGAGCAATGTAATGCAAATAGAAAGGAAAGCAGCATGAAGAAGTACTAAGACTTCGTTAGAGTATAGTTTGCAAGTTGACCAGTTCAGAGATCATTGTATTAAAACTTTAATATGCACCCCTTATCTCGAGCTCCTTTATACAGATAGTACACGAACCATTGGGCAGTTCAGTAAACTGTTTCTACCACATTACTGAAGTGAAGTAATCTTCCTCACTTCAGAGAACTTCCATACTAATATTATGCCTTAAAGCAAAGGTTTGGTAACATGATGTCTCCAAGACATCCTAATATATATGCAGTCACTGACCATGTGTGTGTTTCGTCAACAATATTTTAGTAAAAACTATAACTGAATCAAGAAATTCCTAATAAGGAATGAAAAATAAAATGCAAATAACGAAGGGCTATAATAAACTAAAAAGAGAGACATGAATACGCACATGCAGCACACTAACGTCCAAATAACAGAGTTGAGGGGACCCCCTTGCAATGGCTATCACTCCAGCATCTCCAATTTGGTGGCAGCCACTAACGTTCAGATAATGAAGGGAACAACCCTCGGCTATAGCAATGAGGGCCTCATCCCCCACCCTAGTAATTTAACAAAGGGGTTAAGGTAGATATCATCCACAAAGATGTTCAGAGGTACTACAAACTCTAATATTATAATAACAATAATTAAAAAATTAGAATAAAACGCATGTAACTGAGATGATTTCAGTGAGAGGAAGAATTAAAAAAAACTACAAATAAGGTTTTACCTATCACAGAATCGAATGCTTAGATCAGTTAGCGACTTACAGTGCCCCCCAACAGCAATGATCCCCTCGTTCCCAATCTAATACAGGGGAAAGAAAGCAAAAAACATCCTTAGAAAGAGCAAAAAATTATTAAATCTGTCATAAAAATTCAATGTGATAACAAAAAGTTGGTTTATTGCTTTACATTGGATAAGTGATAAAAATTCATTTTCAAGTTTCATGCTACTCTCGACTACTTTTTCTATATTCCTCTCTTTCATTTAGGAGGAAAAACAGCAGTAAACTCTTTGAGATGTGAATAATTTAATCATATCATAGTGTACAGAGGACGGACCTAGAGTTGATAACGTTTAAATAATGAATAACCAAAGCAATGCATATTATGCTAAAAGACAAAATAATAAGGCATAGCACCTTGCCTTAAAAGGAAGGAGACAGCAAAGGAACAGTTAGCTTGCACAATTGCCTATAATCTTGTCTCGGTAATAGAAAAAATTGCCATTTATGGCAACATTTAAAAGCCACAAAAATGCTAAAGAAGGACATATAATTACAGCTTATAATTCATTGATTCTATGATACAATGTAGTCTATCCCCTCCTTAGAGCAACCTGCTATCTGTTGGCTCAAAATCCAAGACAAAAGACTGGAAGTAGTTATTCAATAAACAGGGAACCTTGACCAAAATCACTGCAAATGGAAGTGATGAATCATGAAAACAACAAAAGAAATTCCTCTTCTCTTTCTTTAGTGGGACAGAGTGAGGAGAGAAAGAGACAGCTAGTTAGGATATCTTGTGTAGACTTACTTCAGAGAAAAGTGCATTTTAAATGAAAGAATTAATTACTTTTGGAAGAACTAAGTTTTGTATCTGGAAATGTTCATCTAAAAGTAAGCTTGTAAGAATAAGTTGCGTTTGGATTGGTTTGGTAAAATTACTTTTGAGTGTGAAATCACCAAAAGAAGTATAAATTATTTTAAAATATTATAATTAAGGAAAAATTTGTAAAATCATATATAATGTGTGCCCAGATTAATTCTGGTCAAAATGACACAATGCCATTCTCCTAGGTTACAAGGTGCAGAATACATTTTGAAAGTGAACCATCCAAAAAACAAAAACCACTCCCCGTTAGACTCTACAGTGTGGGGTGCAGAATACACCCTTGCATAATTGCAAAGAGTGAACCATGACTTTTCAGTCATGAAGGAACAAAAAAAAAAAGACAGCAGCTTGAAAACAAAAATGAAGTTACACATACAGAATGACGTTTTCACACAGAAAACCAAACATGCACACCTCATAACAGCGACGGATGTGAAGTTTCTTTAAATTCCTGCAGCCACTAGCTATACCACGCATGGCTTCATCTCCAATGTTTGAGCAATCTACCAAGTGAAGAGCTTGCAAGAATTTGCATCCCTGTCCAACCTGAACAAGGGCAAGATCACCAATTCTTTGGCAGTAAAGCAATTGTAACTCAGAGAGGTGTCTGTACATAGAAAGCTAAGATTAGCATCATCGATGAAAGATCAATGGAAAAACTCAACATTTTGGAACTTGTGTTATCAAATATTATGTCAATATCATGAGTTAATATTCAGATATAGGACCAGAGCATGGAAATCTGTCTTTCAGATTTAGGCATTTCTTTAAAAGTTAAATCCTTTAAGTGGAGCTTGCACAAGATTCATAAGAATAAGATGGATGATAAGATGAACAGAGTGAAGTTCACACAAGACTGATAACTAAAATACCCAAAATCCCTCAGGTCAAATTTTTTTTTACTGATGTTTAGCATGCTGGTGAAACAATATTGACATGTTCATCAAATTTCCAAAAGCATTTAGATCCAAGAGTATATTATTTTACTACAAAGTAAGCCTGGTAGCAGCACCAACAGGCACACAGCAATGTCAGCAGAAGTAGTCTCTCCGTTTCACATTGATTTTGGGAGTGGTAGACTTGTTAATGAATATATGCATACTCTGAATGTATTGTTTAGCATTTTGTCTTAGCAGCTTACACTGGGAAAACTTCGTCAACTTTTAAGAATGCATGTACAACACCAAAGGAGGATATGAATATAAGCAGTTATACACACACAAACAAACAAAAATTGCATGCCAGGTAAAGCAAAGCATCATAAGATTAATTAAATATCATAAATCCTGTCAGATAAGGAGAGACCAAGAGGCTAAACATAAGTCTCCTCATGTTGCTTGCTTCTTGAACAGTTATCCAAATTCACGCTGTCATCTATAACATTTTTACACAATTTAGCTCAGAGAAAAACATACTGGCAAGATTTTCCAACAGATTCTAGCCCCAAAGTTCCAATGTTGTGGCATCCATTGACTTCAAGATGAGTAAGTTCCTTGCAGCCAGTAGCAATTGCTTCCAAACCCTTGTCACTTAGGAAATAGCAATCACTTAAAGTCAAATTCTTTAGCTTCTTACATCCCTTCCCTATAGAATTCAGACCCCTGAATATAGGACATTATTAAAAGAAAAAAAAAAATAGATTACTAACAAAACCGGGAAAAAATAAATAGAAAGAATCTTTAGCAAAAGCAAAATTAATAATTAGAGACATGAGAAAAGATTGTCCCACATGTACTACTGAAAGACTGCAATTTACACCCCATTAAAGGTCATATAAAAGGAAAATGAAAAAAATACAACAAGCAAGTCTTTTCCCACTAGATGGGTTCGGCTACATGGATCAAATGGTGCCATTGGCTCTATCAAAAATCAGAATTTAAAATATAATCAAGAGAAAAGAATTGTTAGAACAGTTTCTCCTAAATTGATCAACCCCCCAAATGGTTCATCAAATAGCAACATAAGAAAAGAATTAGTTAGTTGTACTAAGCCAAGTGCATCTCATATTATATCATACGAAATAATATTGAGCATTGTAATTTTGAGTGAATTCAACCATAGTCAAATGAAGTAAAATCCAGACAAAGCAATCATGAGAAAGAAGCTCACTTATCAGTAAATCTCTGAAAACTATAGAGAGCCAATAACTCCAGAGACAAACAACTACAGCCCACAGCTTTCAAAGCATCATCTGTAAGATTAATACACTGCAGCTTTAGAACTTTCAAATATGGGCATCCTTGAGCCACAGCAAACACCCCTTGATCGTGGATGAACTCAGAGTCCAAAGACAAGGTCTCAAGGGATCTGCAGTGTGATCCTACAGCTTCCATTGAGAAGTCAGTTATTTTGGCACAAGCTGCTACACCAAGGGATTTTAATGATTTTCCCACACCTAAGGCTAATTCAACCAAACCCACATCAGTCAAGCCTTCACAGAAACGCAGATTCAAATCGTCAAGTTGCTTGCAACACTGTCCAACAGCAGCCAGACCTTGATCTCCAACATAACAACCCTAAAGGAAAACTCCAGCAATTACAACAAGAAGATAAATATGCATCATTCATGCCATTTAACTTGCATTTATAGGGAAAACTTTCATTAGCATGCTTACACACTGATCAAACTTTTAATTTTAGGGCCTTAAGATATTAGCTAAGCTTAACTTTCACTCCAAAGCACTTACATAGAAACTTTTAATTTTCAAAGAAGTATTTTTATTTTTAGTTTTTGAAATTAAAAAAAAGCAAACTTCTATGATGTGATTTCACAAGAAGGACACCAGCAACTGCTGCTAAACAATTGCAAACAGAAATCAAAGTCGAATTAGTTGGAAAAAAATTAAAAAAAATTAAAAAAAAAAAAACCTGCAAGTCCAATGATTTCAAAGAAGTGCATTTCCGAGCCAGTGATGTTAATCCCTCACTAGTGACATTAGAACACCAGATTAACTTGAGCGTCTCAAGCTTAGGAAAGCCTTCGGCGAGAGAAGCCAATCCAGCATCAGAAAAACTGAGTGAATCAAGTTCGCTCTCCTCAGAGACACAACCATTTTTCTCATTCACACGACGACGTCGCTTCATCTTCATCTTCATCTGCGATGAAGCCTTATAGTTGTCGGTTCCCCGTCTTCTCCCCTGTTCAAATCGAAAACATAAATAAAATTCATCAAAAAAGCAACAAAAAAAACCGAACAAATCAAATCTCCGATCCAAAGGCGAATTGAGGTTATTGGACTCACGAGGGGAGGGGTAAGAGATATCGAGAGGCGCTCATCGATGTGGACGGTGGTGACGCTGACGAAACTGGCGGCGAGGAGGGGAACGAAGAGGTCAGGGGAACCGGTGGCGCCGATTCTGATGGCGGCTCGGGTCAGACGCTCGAGGCGGCGCCAGCGGCCGCAGACGAGGGAGCAAGCGTCGCGGCTCGATTTCGAATCGAGGCGGCGGAAGATCTCGATTATTAACTCGTCGGGAAGAGAGTTGTTGATCCAATCGTGGCCTCGCATCGAATCACTTCCAACAACAACAACAACAATTCTGATTCAGATTGCAAAGAGGATTAAGGTTGTCGGTGAATGCAGTAGATCCAGTTCCCTACGGTAACCTACGCTACGGTAATACGGTTACTCTCTGTCTTTCTCTGAGGGTGCCATTTAACACGGGCACTCCTTTTCTATATATATCTTCTTCTTTTTTTCTTTTTCCATATCCATATTTAGGTTATTATATATATGTAAGAGTAATATATATATGTATTTTTTTTGCAGTGGATAATGTTTCAAAATTACATTTTCTTGTTTTGCTGGTGTTAGTGTTAAATTTATAATTTGAGTTTTGGCCCTGTGGACCTTTATGCATTGACACTTCATGTTTGGGATAAATGACAATTTGAAGTGCAGAAAACCTGATGGGAAAAGTGTGTATAACTCTCAAGGAGGTAAAATTGTATTATTTTAAGGAAAATATTTTCTAAGAAAAAATAAAAACTATTTCCCGTCGATAATAGTAGATTAATGTTTCTTTCTTTCTTATTTCTGCTATTAATTTTTTTTTGACTTTTACTTTTCATTTCAAGTGAGAGAAAGAGATAGATAACCACAATAAATAATTTACATTTTAAAAGAAAAGAGAAAGAGAGTAGACAAACAAATATAAATGTGAGGGTCCTACCTCTTTATGAGAATGAAATAATATAAATTGTGTAATTTAAAAACACAAATATTTTTTCCAACAATAAAATATAGTTTACCTTCGCATTGAGGCGTTTATTATAGCATTTATTCATGATGGCGCCGAGCAAGTAAGAATGCTTCTCGAATGTCATTGAAGCGGCAAAAAAAAAAGTTGTATCTTAATATTTTCATGAACAGCCCCTCATTTATGTATCTAATTATCTACGACCATTGGCCTTTTCATGAATTTCATTATTAATTAAAAGGTTCGGTTTGCCCAGGTAAAATCTTAGATCCAATCCAATACACCCCTAAAATAAAATTATCAAATAATTTGGCCAGGTAATATTAAAATTATTTGGTCAAACTTAACATCATCTAATTTCTGCACATTCTTCTCCATCTACAACATTCCATTTGATTTGATTTTCGAGACTTTCTTCCACGGTGAACACTCGCAATTGCTTTGCATTTTCGATTCCTTATAACTACGGGGGTTCGACGATAGCCACGTGGACAATAAAACAAATGAGATAGTTCGAATTTCGTGACAAAATAAAAATTTTAATTAAGAAAAGCAGCTCCTAAATATTTTTATTTAAGGTTTATAATACGGTCTTGATGGTGAAAAATAAGGAGCAAAAATTGAAATCGGATGACGATGAACGGTTTCATTATTGTTGATGATGATGATGATGACTCATAATCATGATGAATAATTGAAATCGAAAAGAGAAAATTGAAAAGAAGAAGAAGAAGCACTACAAAAGTAGCAGCATTTTCTTTTCCATCCCAACAACAGGAACAGGAAGAGGGAGAGAGAGAGAGTGTGGAGCGATCATCATCATGTCGTTCTCGTTCTTTAAGGTTTCGAGGCCTAAAACGCCGCAGGAGGTGGCCAAGTCCATCAAGGAGAGCCTCATGGCCCTCGATACCAAAACCGTTGTTGAAGTTAAAGCCCTTGAGAAGGTTAAGCTTCTTCTTCTTCTTTTTCTTTTTCTTTTTCTTTTTCTTCTTCGCCTACTTAACCCCCCTGCCCACATGAGATTCACTCGTGTAATTGGCACCTTTTTTATCCAAATTATCAATGCTCTATCTGGGTCTTAGTTTTTTTAGTTAAATATTCATTCTTGAATGGTGGGTACGGTACGTCTTGAAATTCTCATATTTAGATAGATGATTTTAGATACCCAATTATGTAGTGTGTTTTGTGCAATAAAAATCTCATATTTTACTTATATGTAACTTGCTGTTATATGAGTAGTTTTGTTTGAGAAACAATCATGATGCAATTATACGTTACAGAAGAGATTCCAACTTGCTAGTGATCAGCTTTCTGAAGTACGTTACATGGAAATTGGAAATTGGCTTGCTTTTTCCTTCTGTGTTGTTGATACATAATTCTCTCTGTACATAAGGTCCTTTCTGTAATCAAATCTGTTATGGTGTCTGTTAAAAAAACTCTTTCAATTTTGTGAAACTGAAATAATTAAAAACTGTTCAGAGTAAAATAATATACAGAGCATTAAGCCAGCGACTTCTAGGATATATTGCTGCATTTTGTTGGGGTCATCTCTGGTAATGGTACATATGATGGTTGCAGGGTATGAACTTGGAGATTTAACACTCTTCTAAGTTATACAGCATCCACAAAACAAACAATAAGGTTAGTCTTAAAAATAAAAACACGGTTTCTTATTACAAACTGGGATTTAAACAACTCTTTTATATCAGGTTAATGATCTAAAAGGATTATGTCAGAGAGGTCACTCCGTCAGTGTTTCTTCTATCTTAGGCTTGCTTCTAATTGTTACCATTTTGTTGTAGATATTTATGTCAGCGAGAAGTAAAATAAAGAATATGTTTCAGAGATATTAAATATTAAGCCTTTCTTTAACTTGCTGATACTCTAGGGGTTACTAGTTATTGATGCTTTTCCTGCTTTATTGTAGGCTTTAGAGGAAGTTGAGAAGAATTTTGTAACAATGAGAACCATGCTTTCTGGAGATGGAGAGTCAGAACCAAATTTGGACCAGGTATCTCAGCTAGTGGAGGAAATCTGCAAGGAGGATGTTCTTACTCTTCTAATTCACAAACTGCCTATACTTGGATGGGAAGTAAGACTATGATTGATACCAAACACTACCTCGTGCAGTTTACTTATCTGGTTTCTCATCATTGGTGTGTGAATTTTGATACAGGCAAGAAAGGATTTAGTCCACTGTTGGTCCATTTTGTTGAAACAAAAGGTCGACTCCAATTATTGCTGTCTAGAATACATTGAACAACACATTGAGTTACTAGACTTTCTTGTTGTATGGTAAGCTTTTTACTTCATCACCTTTTTTTGCACCAACTTTGAACTGCATTTTGCTCCCTTTCTTCACTCGTCTCTCGATGGTGTATCTTTATCTTTCCTAGTTGTATTCAATTTGGAAGACTGAAGCTGATGCTATATGCCAAATTGAAAACATGAGAGATTTTGGTTTTTCTTTATTTCAGTGTCTTTGTTATCCTTATAACTTTATAAATGATATAACAATCACTCCCCATTAAACCCCAACTAGCGAGGATTGGGTGAAGGCAATATTTGTAGGCAGCCTTGTCCTTGCAAAGAGATTGTTTCCTGTATTTGAACCTGTGACCTTTCAATCACAAAAGAGCAGTTTTACTACTACTCTAGGCTCGCTCTCTTTAACTTGATAAATGATTTGGTCTTTGAAAATTTTGGTGAAGGATTACATTTGGAATTTTTTTAATTTTGTGAAACTGATATCTCCAATTAGTTTGGGATAAAGGTGTTGTTGATGTTGATGTTGTGAAACTGATATCACAATGATGAAATTATACTGTCATGCTTTTAAAAGTTTCTGGCACAAATCATGGTAAAAAATGGGATTTAGGTAAACACAGATGGAACCTACTTCTGATTTTCGCATAATTTATTTTTCCCTTTATCATTCAAATTTGACCAAATTACTGAGAATATTTACAAATTGAGACATAACATGCCCTGTATTCTATCCCCTTTTCATGGAAAGTTTATTTCTCTTTCATCAACACTTTAAAGATAATAATCTCAGGTATAAATTGATTCTTGCAAAATGAGTTCTTTCAAAATCAATAATTGCAAAGGTGATTTTTCTAAAATCAGGTATCTTACTGCAATCTGAAACACATTTAATTTCACTCTCTACTTTAGTAAACAATTATCTAGTTATATGTGATCAATGTTCTTAAATATGTTAGTTTAAATACTTGCTCACAACATCTCTGTATCTGTTTCCAAGCAGCTATGATAACAAAGAAATTGCCTTGAGCTGTGGCATAATGTTGCGAGATTGCATCAAATTTCCAACACTTGCTAAGTAAGATATTTTGGGTTGTTATTATTTTTTCTTTTCCCTAATCTTTCTCATTTTTCTGATATCATCATGTTCATTTTAGACTTAGATTTATCCTGCCAAGGTTTTGAAGTGGATATTTATATAAGGATCTGCTTTAAAATACTTGTGCAGTAGTAGGCCTAATAAAATTGGATTGAATAAGAGACTCTTTTAGATTTATTACAAGAAAAATATACAGAACTTTCCTGTACTGTAACAATAAATATAGTGCATAAATAATGGCATATTCGTAATGCTTGGATGAGCTTCTCCTTATAGTTGGCATTCTTGCTTGTCGTTGTTGTTCCGGGCTCCAGCATCACTATGGCTTTATGTTTTGCCATTTCCATCCATTATTTGTAATTTCCTACTCAGACTATGGTCCTACGGATATTGTAACATTGGAATAACTTCTTGAGGTTGAGCTTGAGGATGATGAAACTCATTTGTCAAAAAATTAATTATTTTAGATGTAAAAATTAACAGATGATTATAAATAACAATGTGCATTTTGAGATTGGTGCTTGTCATGCAATCTATCCAGAAGGCAATTCAGTTACACACTTTTAACTTCTTCTTTTTTTGGCGGTATTTTTTAGATACATATTGGAATCTGCAAGCTTTGTATTGTTCTTTAAATTTGTAGAGTTGCCTAACTTCGATGTGGCTTCTGATGCATTTTCTACCTTTAAGGTAAGATCTGAATCCCCCCCACCTCTCTTTTCTTTAATTCCCTTTACTTATCTTACTGGTTGTAGAGCTCTACGGGCCTCTTATTCATAGCATCTCTGTGGATATGCTTTACAGGATCTTCTTACTAAACATGGAAACGTGGTCTGTGAATTTTTGACAGCTCACTATGATGAGGTTTGTTTCCTCCTTGGCATATTTATCTGAAACATATCAAAGCAGCACAAAATGCTGCTTGAGAAATATTTATTCATGTTGGTTGAATATTTACACCAAGGAGATCAAATCTCTTGGAGAATAATTTAACCATCCGAGTAACTGTTCTTTATGAGAAAGTTAAGTGCGCCTACCCTCATCTTTGAACATGCTCATGGTGCATACTGCAAACACAATCATTGGGGCAGTTTTATCTCCCATGTTATACTTCAGCTTTTCTAATAGGACTTCTTGTTCCCAGTTCTTTGATCTATACGAGAAACTCTTGACATCTCCTAATTATGTCACAAGGAGGCAGTCTTTAAAGGTTTGTTCTGGGTTCTGTCAACAATATTCAATGTTTTTGCTTTTTATGGTCTTCTTTTTTATTTACATGATTTTTAACAACAAAATTTATGTGGATTTTAGCTTCTCTCGGAATTTCTCTTGGAATCTCCCAATTCTCGGATAATGAAGCGCTACATCTTAGAAGTTCGTTACCTGAAAGTCATGATGACATTGTTGACGGTATAACTCCACTTAATCATGTGTCCTTGTGTGATATTCCTGTTTTTACCCATGACTAATGAACATGCTCACGTGATTCTCAGTCAGTTTGTTCTACTTGTTATGCTATTCCTGTTATATGCAGTATGCACAACTCAACATGTTTCTTGTTTCTCTGAAATCTTCATCTGTATATACAGTGAAAAGTAGTTTATCTTATCTCTTAGCTTTATTTTACTGTTTTGTTTTATATCACAAGAATAGGCAATTACATGTAATTTCCTAAGTTCCGGTTTATTGTGGTATGTTTTATCTTAATTGATTTGTCTAGGAGAGAAGCACTGTTTGAATACATACCCTTTTGATAATTCATGGCTTTAGGATGACTTCGTAGTTGGTTATTAACATCTAGTCAGTTTTCTCATACGCAATGTTATTGCCTTATTGGTGTGAAACTTGAGATATACATCATAACATCACAACCACTGGAGAAAACAAATATTAGTGCTTATGGATGCTGTAAAGAACCTTGGGATACACCACCCCAAAAGCTAGCTCAAATGGTGGGAGTGCCCAAGGCCTTATAAACTCCACATTAGTTGCACATACAATCAATGTTACGTCACACGAGAGCCCATTTAGCGTGATGATGCAACAGGCCCAACCTACCTCTAAGAGAGTCCACAAGAGAAAGGACAGTGAATGTTACACCACCCTAAAAGCTAGCTCAAATGGTGGGAGTGCCCAAGGCCTTACAAACTTCACATTAGTTGCACATACAACCAATGTGGGACTATATATCTCAACAGATGCTCTAAGGCAGTGAATGTTTGGCAATGGAGTGCCAATAAAAGCAAAAACTAAGTGTAGTGGTTGTGATGTTATGATGTATATCTCAAGTTTAACACCAATAAGGCAATAACATTGCGTATAACCAAACTGACTTAGAGCACCTATTTGGAGAAGATGATTAAAACTTGTCAAAGGTGGTTGAGTCATATGAGAGGAAGACCAATAAAGACTCCAGCGAGAAAAAAAAATGATTAAATGGAATATGGCTCTCTTTTAAAAGAGATAGAGGGAGATTTAAGAAGACTTTAGGAGAAACCATTAAAACAGACCTTGCTGTTGGTGGTTTTACTGGAATTTTAGTTTTTGATAAAACCCAATGACTTCGATTGATCCATGTGACTGACTTCACCTATTAGAATAAGGCTTGGTGTTTTTGTACTCTACCTGCTTGGCATGCCAAACAGCCAACACTATTAATCTTTCATGCAATGAAGAGCATCTGAAGCTATATTATGCATGATTTTTCAAGTTTTCATGCATGAAAAAAGCATTGTTTGTGTTTTACCTTCTCTTTCGATTGCCTGTTTACTCTTATGTATTTATTGTTATGTTTTGGGTTGAGCAGGATTCAAGTAAAAACATTCAGTTATCAGCTTTCCACATTTTCAAGGTGATTTTCCCCCTTCATGCTTTGAAGTTTATATAATGACCTCATCCTTTTGTAGGTTTTAAAAAAAATTCTAACCAGATTATGCCTGCTGATTGCATGTAAATGGGATTTTTCAATCCCATTCTTGTAAACTTCGGTATCCTTAAAGACCTGGAGTACTCTTGCATTTATCATGTTTGCAGAAATGAGTTGGAATTTTGGTTAATGGCAGGTTACATTATGATTTGTGTTAATGCATTTAAATGAGTTGACAAAAGAGACTTTAATGTATGTATGGAAGCACATCGGTTTCTTGTTTAACGATAATTGCTAAGTTTTCTGAGACTAATTATGAGCACAAGCTATCTGCTCCCTAATGGCACCATCTAAACAATCTCTTATTCGATAATTGAGATAGAATAAATAACTATATTTGGTCAATGCAGAAAGTTCCTGAAGGCTCTTCCTTTCACTTCTTTCAGAATATTAAATCTGGACATCTTATAGTTTTTATTCCAAGGGTTTTTATGTTTTTGTTATTTAAATTATTCCCTTAAACATAAAGATTTAGTATGGAGATGAAAATCTATATTTTTGTTTTACATCTTCTAACATGTTTATCCAGGTTTTTGTTGCTAATCCTAATAAGCCTCGAGAAGTAAAAATTATTCTGGAGAAGAACAAGGAGAAGCTGCTAGAATTGCTTCATAATCTGTCTCCGGGAAAAGGTTATTATTATACTTTCAGTAATGGGTTGATTTGAAGGGCCGGTTTGGGGTTGATTGCAAAAAGCAGATGAAAGACTGCCTAGAGTATTCCCTTCCGCAAACACTCACGAAGTGAGTATTTGAACTGGGTCGGCCCTTTTTTAATGGGTTGATTTGAAACCTACAATTACATAATATTGTTCTAAATTTCCAATCCATGTTTCTGAATAATTGAATAAATACGCCGTTTTCAGGTTCAGAAGATGAGCAATTTGAGGAGGAAAAGGAGTTTATCATCAAGGAAATTGAAAGACTATCAGGATAAGTCATTTATTCTACTGCAGCTGTGTTTGATTTCATAACAAAGTTTTTTTTTTTTTTAAAAAAAAAACGTGTACATCCAAAGCTAATTTAATGCAAGGATTTGTTTATCAAAAAAAAATGCAAGGATTTCATATTGCTGTTTGAGAGCAACTAATGTGTTGGAAGGTCCAAGGGTTTTTTATGTGGACAAGTTGTTACTTAGTTTTCAGTATCTTACGATATACGATACAATTCATATGATGCGATATAATTCCCAAGCCCAATGATACGTATTGTTAGGCATATCAGAAAGGGGTTTGTATCTTACGATAATGATACATGTATCATATGATATAAAAGTTAAATCAAAATTTGTAATTTTTAATATTAAAAAAAAAAAGAGATAAAGATTTCATTTGTGATTTAAATTAAAAAAAAATTCTAAAAGGATTCTTTTTGGAAGAGGATGATGGGTTAGTTATGTCATTCATAGATGCTGATAGTGATAATAGTAAGAATAACTGGCTTGCACTTTAATTATTTTTGTATTTTGCTTATTGAATTCTTTTTGCAATTTGGATTTATATGATATTAATTATATTATATATTTTTAAAATATTTTTTATTATATTTCTATATCTTACGATTCACGATATATGATAAAAAAATCAATTAAACAATACATAATAAGTATTGCGATTTAATAAGGTTTTAATACAAACTAAATTAGAAGTATTAACGAGCTCTTATATTGATTGATATAGTAACTAGGTGAAGGTGCCATTCATTAACATGTATTTGCCGATGATTAGTTCACATCCTTCTCATCATTTTCCTTCTCTTTTCGCTGAGTGTCTTCTTTTCTTTTCTTTTTTGCCGGTAGAACTACATGTTAATGTAGCCTACATGGTAGAAAAAGGTATGAATAATTAATAGAATAGTAAATCAATTAATTGGTAACCAAAGTTTGTAAGTTATTAGTCCTTGAAAAATTAAAATTAACTCGTAGTTAAAATCTTAATTTCTGTCAAGTTTTCACAATGTCAACTTTGCTCCGTTTGAATTATCTAAGTTGTTGATATAGTTAAATAAGTTACCTAATTGACAACTGGCAGCTCATACATGGCATTTTATGTTTCAATTAGGCACCAAATTGATCTTGAAAGATTCTCGTGCTGTAATATTAGTTTTTGAAAATGTTCAAATCCCTCATTATCTAAATTTTCTCCATTTCTATTGTTCTCCATCTCCCTTATTTTCTTCATCCCCGTTTTCTTGAAGGTATGTAACGTTGCTAGTTCAAGTCCAAAGACAACAAAAATAAAAGACTTGTGTGCCTAATAGTTGTCATTCATTTTAGAATTTGAGTCATATAAGATTTTAGTGTTGTCGAAAGCTACTAATAGTGACATTTTTCATATTTAATCAAATGAGATGTTCTCAATTACTTTGTGTTATTATCATCTCATCACATTTAATGTTAAAAAAATTGAAATAGATGATTCATCTTCCTCTTGTAACTGTTACTATCCACGTCTGTATTGAATTTATTGATGAATGAATATGCGGTCATGGTTAATAGAAGAAAACACAGAAGCACAAAGCTTAACTGGACAAAATCACAAACAAACCTCCTGACTAATCTTGTTTGGAGTTTGAGTCTTTTTACTTTTTCCAGAAATTGCAATCTTCAGACTCATTATCCCGTGAATAAATTAATTTCTGAAATTTAATTTGGCCGCCACTAAATCAACCATTCTCTATAAATAACATGGGAAATTATTTTCTTATGTTGACGGAGATAGATTATATCATGTTAGTAACACAAAATTATAGGAGGAACCCACAAATAAATGAAAAGATAAAAAATAGATGTGGGATCCACCTTTATTATGTGTGTGTAGGAAATTGATTTATCTTATGTTGAATGAGATAAATATAATCCAAAGAAATGGAAATAATATATCAAGTATACTTTTATCGCGAATCAATTGGGAAATAAAAATAATAAGACAAGGAAATTAGAAAATTTGGAAGTTTTTAAAAACTAATATAATATTAGTGCACGCTAACCTTTTAAAACCAATTTGATGTGTGTGTGAAACTAACATGCCACGTGAGTATTCCAACTATCAATTGGGTAGTTAATGTCAACTCAATCGAGCAAAAAGTTGACAATGAGACTAATTTGATTGAAGAATTATTTTTCAAGAATCATAAAATTCATTTTAATCAGCAAGTATCCAGTACCTTATATAAATACTTTTAAATTTAAAATAAGATTAAAAAAGTATTAAAAAATATTTTTAAAATATTTAAAATTATTCAAGTTGAATCTAATAAATAAATTAAAAGAGGAAAAATAAGAATATTAAAAATATTCATTAATAAATTAGAATATAAAATTGAAAAATAAAAAAAAAACACCTCCTCTCATATTAAATAAAGAGGAGACCACAAAAAATTTCCTACGCTCACAAATATTTTGCAACAAAAAAAAAATTACCAAAATTTTCCACTATCTTATAAAACCCATTAAATAAAGTATGACTTGATCATGTAAGATAATTACAATAATCATATAAATATAAAGGATGATATAAATTTATATCCTTGAAAATCAAAGAAATTTTGTAATTCTAATATAATGTTATTACCTTATAAAATATCGTTAATTTACTTTTCCCAAATATAAATCAAGGTAAATGCATTCATCATGTTGTAAGAACCAAATATTTTATCATGTTAAGAAAAAAGACAACCAATACATTGAATAAAGTGTCTCATTACATTTTTTAATATTATTTATACCTTGCCTTTTTTCTTAAAATGACAACACAATTGATTCCTGCAACACTAGATATATAATCCTCGTAAATCAATAATAATAAAGAAAAGGAAAAATAAAAGATATTGATATAAACAATTATAAAATATCATTAATTTATCTTTATATTATATAATTATTATGGGTTTTATAATTCTCATATAACATAAGAATTAAAAGTTTCCTACACATTCGATTTTTATTTTTTCACTTTTTCTAATATATGGGTCTCATATACTTTTTATTTCTATGATAAAAGAATGAGAGAGGTTATGTTTACATATTTACTACCAAATGTGTTAATTTCCGTCAATCTAACGATTATAAATTATGGGATCATATTTATTAATTAATTATTAATTTATAATAAATTATAACATATAAATATATACTTGTATTATTTCTTATCATAACATGAGAATTTTAAATCCCATCACATCATCATATAATATTTTATTTGACGATCATTTCCACTCTAACTTAACGTATAATAAAGAATTTGTGAGGAGTTCTTTGAAATGGAAGATGGCATTCCGAGTTGGGAGAAATTGAATTTAATAATTGGATGTGACATTGACGTGAATATGATTACATAAACATAATCATATGCCGTATGCGTTGCGTTGCGGTAAACTCGCAATTCATAAACCCTTTTTAGTTTCACATAACAACATTCTTACAAACACCCATTTCCGCCGCCATGAACTTCTTCAAGGCCGTCTTCTCCGATGAACCCGACCCGCCATCACACGGATCCGACCACCCCGATCCGTCTCCAACCACCGCCACCAACGCCGCCGCTTGGAACTTCGGAGGCCTCATCCAAACCCTCGCCTCTAAATCGGAGTCCGTCCTCGACACCTACCGTCGCGATCTTGAGGAATTCGGCTCCAGCTTGAAGAAAGAGACGGCGGTGATCCGCGAAGCCGCCTCACGCGCCGTTAAGGACCTTCCGTCCTCGCTCGATGCCGGCGCGTCGGTGGCTCAGGAGTCGCTCGAGTCCGTTGGCCAAGCCATCGACGACATCGGCAGCACCGTTTGGAAATCGACGGCGCAGATTATCTCTCACGGTAGGGACTCTCTCGTATCCTCTGATTTCGATTCGGATTCTTTTGATTCAAGCAATAATGATAACAACATTGTTGGTAAGAAACAATTGATGAGTAGTAATAGTCAGGGTTTGGAATTGAAACCGTACAGTAGGTTTGATGCGCTTGTGCGTGCTCTACAGAGTGATGTCAATACATATTTAGAGGAACCTGAGGATTTGGGGAATTTCAATGAGTGGAAGTTAGGGTTTGAGTTGGATAAGAAAGAGGAGGAGATTCGGAATTTGATTGAAGAGAATGGGATTGTTGCTGAGATTTATGAAAAGGTTGTCCCCAGTAGGACTGAAAATGAGAGCTTCTGGAGCAGGTATTTTTATAGGCTGCATAAGCTGAAACAAGTTGAGGATACAAGGGCTAAGCTTGTGAAGCACGCAACTTTGGGGGATGAAGCAGAGGATTTGAGTTGGGATTTTGATGATGAGGATGATGGATATGAGCCTAAAGGTAGTACCAGTGGGGTTTCGGAGCCGAAGAAAGAAAGTTCTGCTGTGTTTGCCAGTGCCACAGATGGTGGTAGTGTCGTGAATGTGAATGATTTGGTGATAGAAAATGATGGGAAGGATGTTGCTCCTGAATCTAAAACTGATGGTGATGATCAATCCGGGGAGGTGAATTATAATGAGAATGTGGCATCTAATGTTCCTGCAACTGGAAGTGACAGCAGTGGGGATAAGTTAGATGACAAATATGAAGAAAAAGAGGCATCAGAAGTGAAGCCAGATAATGATAACAGTGGATCTTGCAAAGATAGTGATATTTCCGTTGTTTCAAGCCAGCCTTCAATGCCTGGGGAAGAAGATATTGGCTGGGATGAAATTGAAGATATTGAAAGCAATGATGAAAATAGAGGGGATGTTGTTGGGTCCACAGTTAGGATTGATTTGCGGAAGAGGTTGAGTGCGGCAGACCAAGATGAGGATCTTAGTTGGGATATTGAAGATGATGATGAGGCTGTGAAGTCATGAACAAATTGTTCAGGATCATTCTTACTTTAATTTATAAACAAAAATGGCTTATTAAGTGCATAATTCTTTCCTTGTAAGTTAACAATGTAAATAAACTCTGTTTTTTTTATGTCTTGTACAAGCTTAAGTGATAAGGTGGACATCAGTTGAAATGAAGTTTAATTTGTATGTTCATGTAGACTCTTCATTTTGTTTTGAGGTTGCACCATATTCAGTTGTATCTGTTTACAGGATGGCATACTCAGTTATTTGCAATTACATTATTCTGGGGATTACATAACCATGTCATATGACTAAATTGCAATTACTTATATCACTTATATAATGGCTGTACTTCCAGTATCTAAATATTTAGTGGTGAAAAACTAGCAGCATCTTGTAATTGTTTGCACTGACTATCAAACATGGCATTATATCATATATTACATTGCTCTACCGTTTTTCATTAACATACTGGAGAAAAGATTAAGAGTTTCACTTGAACAGACATAAGATTTACAAATTTCAAAAGCAAAGGAAAAACATAAGGATAGTAAATCGTAAATCAAGGAGGGTCAAATGATTTTTGACACAAGAATGAAATATCGATGCCTAATTAAAATCAAAATTTCCAGAAAAACAAACACGCACACACAACAAAGCTCAAAAGATGCCAATTGTGCAATAAAAGTATTAAGTTTCAACTAGTTCTAACAATAGCATAAAGGTTATTTTCTTTAATTTTTAGCTTGAATATCGTCATGATACTGCCCAGTTCTTACGTGTAATTATAGTTTTTGAGTAAAGCGGTGAAATTTAAAGTATGCCATTACATTTTTGCTAATCTGGTGAGTGCCCATCCCCGAAATTAGCATATACTTGTTCCAATCTTACGAAATTTTCAAACTTAAATTTCTACAAATAACATATGGAAAATATGTTTCTTATTGTCTCATGCAACAATAACAACAACAACAAAATGAGTGGGATTCACTAAGAAAAAGAGAAAGAGAGAGAAAAAAGTAGATCTCATACATTTTTTTGTATGTTGCATGAGACAATTTATCTCATACAATTTGAAAAATATATTCCTCGTAACATAATCAATAGAAAAATTGAAAATTGATACGGACCTATACTAAAGTGTGTGGTAGGTCCAGTCCAATAACGACTCAAAGATAAAGATTTAGTCGGAAAGTATAACATGTATATGCAATCCCGAAAATACACAATTAAGCTTGTAGCAATACATGACTCATAATCCTCCATAATAGGCAATACTTAAAGGATAGACACAAGATTCCAATCAAGTCTAGACATTACAACCCACCAAGAGCTATCCCATAGGCAAGATAGGTTGACAAAGCCACCATAAACTACTAATCAGAGACACCAACATATTAAGAGCCCGTTTGTTTACACTTCTAAAAAAAGTAACTTTTATCTCTTCCTTATTTTAGAAGTTCTTTTTATAAAAGTTAAAGCTATTTATATTTTTAAAAAAATATTTAGTTTTTGAAAAAAAAAAAATTGGCTTTTGACTTCTGCTTTTTTTAGAAGTTAAAATTTTTAGCTTCTGAAAAAAGTAAGTTTTTGACTTTTTTGTGACTTATGCTTTTTTTAGAAGTAGCTATCCAAATGAACGAAAATTGAGAAGTGCTTTTTTTCAAGAAAAAAAGCAGCTTTTTGAGAGAGAAAAACTCATCCAAACAGGCCCTAAGGCAATAAGCAGATCATGTCGCTACTATAAAAAAGAAGCTTAAAGTCTAGGTAGATCATTTTCTTCCAATTAGCTTAAGTTCATCACTCAAATACTGATTTAAGCATTAGAGTTCTTTGTAGGTACCTATTTCCACTTGTTCCAGACAAATCACATTTCAAAGGTATCAAAATTATCATCCTGCAGATGTAATCCCCATATAGTAAAACAATTGGATCAGACTCAATCGTATGTGGTCAAACCCAATTCCTTATGGACAGATCATAATTGAAAGTCAAGAGAATACTTCTATATCTTTATCTAAAATTCAACAAGTTAATAAATTATTTTAAAAGCTAATAAAATGAGTAACAAATGACAGTTAATTTAGAAATGTTTCACATATTTAATGTGAGATGGAACAAGGCAAATGAACTCCAAACTCATATTTAAGTTACCCCGTAGAGATAATCAACCTTAACTTACTGCGTAAGGCAGGGGAGTTGAGTACTAAAACAAGCATAAATTCCAAGCCTAGAGCCCAATACACTAAGTCAAATAACTATAGGGTTTGCTATGATGGTGGGATGATTATATAATTAGTCGGTACATGATTAAATATCAAAAATCTAACTATATCAGTTGCTTCAGAAGTCACAAAAAATATCTTTGTAAATTTCGAATTTTAGTATAGATTTCATGCATTTGATTACACTAGGAATATTAATCAATAAACATATGTATGCAAGATAATATTAGAGAGATATAATATGAAAATTATTGAAGAATCATCACTTATAAACTTAAATTGTTAGGTCAGATGGTTGTTTCATATGATTGGTGTCATGAATTTTCATCCTCATTGCCCCCACTTTTACGTTGAATTGATTGGAAAATGGTCAATACTCCTCAAGCAATAAGGTAACCGTGTCAAGGTTAAAATTCAATTTTTAATTTTATTTGAGAATGAGTGTTAAAAATTAAATTTCTTACTACTTGGTCATAAATAATTTAAGGGATTAATGTTTCTCATTTAGAAGATAATTTTATCTCTTATCCACTCATAAAAAATGTGGGGCTCTTTCTGTGTCTTCTCTTCACACGAATCTACATAGACCTCACATACTTTTATATATGTGCAAGAGATGAAATTATCTTCTATAATATAAAAAACATTAATTCCATAATTTAATACTATGTTATGGACCAGACCAACTTTTTTTAAGGTTTAAGTTATTATATAAGGTTTTATGAGTGACATATATATAAGGTTTATGTTATACTTATCACTATTTTAGGCTTACAACTCTTGCAAGTTGGATCAATTTAAAATCAAGGGCTTACCACTATTTTAGACTTACCCTTTTTACAACATATTTGGTTGTCGAAATTTGAAATCAACGGCGTTGATTTCAAATTGTTTCAACGACAACCTAATATATTGTAAGAATAGTAAATCGAAAATAGTGGTAAGTATAATTTTTTTCAACAAAAATACTAATTTTATAATATCATAAACTGTAAGGAAAGTTCCGATTCAATATTGCCGTAGTGAAGGAGGAAAAAAATGTATGCATAATTAATATAAAATATTGGCAACAGCAACTTCATTATAAATTTCCTACTTGTTTGCTCATTGCAACCATGCATTATACGTCGATTTTAATACCCGAGTCACATAAATTATGTTTTCTTTTTAGGAATTTATTTTATGTACAGGAAGTGTAATTTTAATAATTTAATACCCTAGTCGTCTATCATTTCATATACCCTAGATTGTGGATCAATTCAAGAATTATCAGACATTCAACTACTAGAACTGTACTAATCATAAACCATCTACCATTTCATTGAAGGAAATTATAATTAGCCGGCAGGATTTCATTGAGAAATATAGAAAGACATTAACTTGCAAGTTACAACATATGATTTTTCAGCTATAGCTAATACTATTGATCACTTCTACTACCTCGATAACAAATTGGGAGAAGGTGGATGGGGACGTTTATAAGGTGACGTGATTATATCCTATTGCCAGCAATGGATCCATCTAATCTCCTACTTGTGATTTTATATTTCCAAATAATGATCAATACTCACTCACATAAATGCAAGACATTGCTATCAAGCGGTTTCAAAGAACTCCGAAAAAGGACCAGATGAGTCCCAAACTAAAATTCTACTAACTGCCAATCTTTCTACATCGAATTCTTGTTGAGTTTCTTGGGAGTAGACGCAAAACGATGAAAAAATCTTACAATCTATGAAATTCGGGCTAAACAAAAGTTTAGACAAAAAAAAATTGGGAGCTTTTATCCTCATTAAGCCCTTTATTTGTTCTTCAACATGAATTTCAATGCTTCTTTCTTGTGGGAATTTAGCAGATAATTTTTACTTGTTTGGGATTGCTAAATCGGACATATGGGTTTGACATGTTTGGTACCACAAAAATTGACATTTTCCTCCAGTATTTTGGTTTTACGTTTGAAGCAATGTATGGCAACCAACAAAATTAGCCATTGAAAATATGGAATTCGTTGTTCCGTGGGGAAGTGAAAGCTGAAGCAATGTGATTTTGTAAAATAATCCCACATTTCTACTACTTTTTCACAATCAACCAAACATCAACATCAACTCAGTAAACTAACTCATCAAATATTCTGGGACAAATTTTGGTCAACCAAACATATTTTTATAACTCATCCGCAAAAAAATATTTCAGCCCACATTACCGCAAAATTAGTTCCCCGGTAAAAAAATTTCTCCTATACCAAACACCCCCTCAAAGCAAACAAAAGGATAGGAAAATTATTCATGTAAATAGTTACTTCTATCGGTAAACCCATTCAACAATCATTCAAAGCTTGCCATACCCCACACCCACACCGATGCACACAGCTGGTTGCTTCCAGTCAAATTAGTACACGTGATTTTGGTTCGTTTTACTCTGTTTCAAACGGTAAGCTTTTCAATTATTTTTGACCCCCAGAAATTTTTGCATTTCTCATATGAATAAGACTCACTACGCGTGATCAAACTCAATTAACAATGGTTACCCAGTTGAATGGTGATAATGACAAGAAGATTCACAAACGGATACAAAAAGATTCAGAACATGTATATCACAACAAGAGTTCCACACAACACTTCCTGTGTTTATGATATTCTATCAACATCTGAAAGTTTATAATAAAATCATTTGCCTAAATTCCCGCATAATACATAATGCCTAAACAAGGTAACAGCATCCCAACTCTTCCTTGTGTTAAATTCAAGGCGCATAAACCATTTTGGCAAGAAATATTCTCATATATCATAAACAAATCTGTGTCTGATTTTATTTTTAACCACAAGTCAACAGAAAAATCATCACTAGAGAAATAGTAACAGCCAGGCTAATAGAATCAAGTTCATGATTCATTCAGTACCAACCTAACCAAAACTTATCTTAAAAAAAAAAAAAAGGTTAAATTTGAACAAGAAAAGTAGAAACTAAAGCAATATTACTTAAAGAAAGGAAACTGATTAGCCTGTTGAGAAAGCTTCTATTATCAATGTTGTGGGGATGATGAAGGCATTCTCTTAGCCTTCTTCTTCTTCTGCTTATCTGAAACCACATTGGCAAAAGCATCCACAATTCGATGCTGGGACTCGAGGATCATTTGAGTTCGCTTCATTTCCATCTCCATATGCATACTCTCAAACTCCCTCGCCATCTCCATCTTCATCTGCTCCATCCTCACATACGAATCTCCGAATGCCTTAATAGCAGACACCATCTCACCCATCGGGTCTCTCTCTCTCTCCCCTTTCACATAACCGTGTCTAGGGTTAGGGTTAGGGTTCAATTTGCGATCACCAGCCTTCCAATTGAACTTGGACCCAGGTTGCGACATGGTTAACCCACTTGGAATTCTAATCCTGAACCCACCGCTACCAGAATCTTCAATCCCGTTCCTATAGGGTTTATTCAAGGTCCTGGTGTTAGAACCGATCTTGAATTCGTCGTACAAGTCTTGATCTTCGATGTCGGCGTCGTCATCGTCGCCGGAATCGTTGTTGTTGGGTTTGAGGTAGGAGGGGCCTTTTTCCATGGAGTGCATGCGGTCGAAGTGGACCCAGGAGGAGTTGAAGCGGGAGAGGGGGAGAGAGCGAGCGCGGTGTATGTCATTGCGGTAGCGCTTGCGGAGCTTCTCCATCTTGTGGCGGCACTGGATGGCGGTTTTGGGAGGGGAGGCGATGGGGCAACAGATGGCGACGGCGTCGGCGACATCTTGCCAGTCGTTGGACTTGAGGTTGGTGCGGCCGAGGGAGTACCACTTGTCGCGGTAGGCGTCGATGACGGCGACGGTCTCGTCATGGGACCAGCAGGGCGGAGGGAGGCGGCGGGTGGTGGAGGAGGAGGGGGGAGGACATGGTGGTGGGGAGGACATGGTGGAAGAGAGAAGAGAGGCGGCGCGCCGAATAGCAAAAGGATAGGGATAGGGATAGGTAGGTTAAAATAAGAGACGAGAAGAGAGTGTGTTTGGTGGTGGTGGTGGTGGTAGGGAAAGTGGTGTTTGGTGACATATTGTGCGGCTGATTTTGAGATCTTGATTGGATGAGGATGCCACCACCGCCGCCGCGTGGTGACAATGGGCTGACTTGCGCCGCGGTTAACTCAAACTACAACTACGTCAGCTCAGGTCCACCACTGTTAAAGTGGCACCCACCGCCCTTGGTACCCGCAGAGGGGGTTTACATCCAAACATATGTTTCAGTTACTTCTATTAACTATTGATTTTTTTAATATTTCTTCACTAAAGTAAGTTATTTATTTTTTAAATAAGTGTTTGGCTCTATTTTTTTTTTTAAATTACAAAGAATTGAACATAACAGACTCCTAGTACACACCTCACTTCATTAGGCTAATCCTACTAATTATTTGGCTCTATTTTTTTTTGAGGATACAAATAATTAAATACAACACTCTACACTACACACGCACGTGCACGCACACGCAACCCCCCTTCATTAGGCTAATCCTACTAATTATTTGGTCTATTTTTTTTGGAGGTTACAAATAATTGAACACAACACTCTACACTACACGCACACGCAATCCCCTCCCCCCTCTCTTGGGCTAATCCTAGTGGTGGCTCTATTTCTGAATAGCTAAAACTCTTCTTAGAAACCTCAAATTATGGTGTAAGACAAAGAGCTTGTATTTTGTGATTTTTTTTCCCCTAAAACTTAATGTTAGAGTTCATAATAAAAAAAATTAAATACGCTCCGGGTGGTTTTCTGATATTCTTTACTAACAAGTTTTTTTTTTTTTTTAATATATCAACTTTAATCATTCCTTTGTGATAAGTCGAGTTAAGAAATTAGGGGAATAATATTGTAACAATCAATTAGTATTACTATTAATGTTATTACCAATCAATTTTATCGTTTGGTCGATTTTTTAATCAAACGGTTATATTTATTTTCATCTTTATATGATTATAATTTCTCACATTTAATACATTAATTTATTTTCATATTTAGGATTTAGGGTTATGATTTTCCATATTTAATGTTTATTAAATATGAGATTTATCATACATAAAAATAATGATTAATGAAAGAAAAGAAAAGAAACCTACACAAATTATTTAGATTAGGGTTTAGATTCTGCCCCAAATTTTTTTTTTCCATAATTCGAACTCCTACCCTTTTATTAATGGGCTTTGCATCTCTTCTGTTGCGGCAAAATTTGGGAGTTTGCAGCTGATCCAAAAATCTGGTGGGTCCCGCCATTTAAAATAAAATAAAATTAAAGAAAAAATGACAATGAGTGTATGGCAGTAGAACATCACTTCTGCATTCACAGCAGAAGTGATTTCCCCTTTATTAATTCATCGATCCTGCTACTGGTATTGGCACTTGCGGTTGCTTTTGTTTAACTTCAAATGAGGGTATGTCAAGCCTCTATTTTTTCTCTTAGGGGCTCTTTGATTGAAGGATTCTTTTGAGAATGATAGATAAATGGGAAGTGGGAATGTGTGAAACCATCGTTTGGTTGAATTAGCTTCGTTACTTAGCCCCCTAACTGTGATTGCTACCCAACCGATTTCCCTATCTTTTTCTACCGAAAATGCCGGCCAAAGTTTCCCTTTTGCAAGGTGGTATTGCTGAAAACCACCATATCTTCTCAGTGTGCATACTAAGGAAAAGACTAGCGTACCCCTTCTTTCTCAGCCTTCAACTGTGCTTCTTCATCATCAGCCTTTTTCTTTGCTTCCTCCTGTGCCTTTTTCATGGCTTCCTCTTTGGCCTTTTCAAGAGAATGAATCAGATTCTTCAAGAAGTCTTAGATTCTCAGCAACATCAGCAGGTGTCATACAACCCCACTTAAGATATGTAGTATTATAAGTAGGAAAATGGAGTGGTTCGGTATTCTTTTCTTGCCCCTCACAGCAAAGTCCCACCATATTATTTGGACGAGCTACTAATTAATCAGCAACACAAACAACCAATAGTACAAATATCATGCAACAAGAGAATACATATAGAAAGTGAAGCTTAGGGATACTTCATGTCATGATCCATTCCAATGACAATCAAATTAAAATTACTACACAAATATAATGAGAATTCTCCATGTAGTAATACACACAGCCCAGTAATATTAGTAGGCACACTATTGACCTTTCTTAAGATATAAGGATTGTTCTTCATAGCATTAAGTCCGCTAAGAAGCCACCAAGGAAGCCAAGCAGTTCAGAGTTCCCATAACATTGGTAACTATGGTGGCAGATTTAGCTGAAGGGAGAATCAAATTTCCAAACAAGTGGGTCATTAAGCGGAGACACAGACAAAATTAATTCCAAAGACAGCTCTCAAATGGTCGTTGGCAAGACAAACTCAAATCAGGTTTTTAGTAAAGTTATATGGACGTTGGGAAAAGGACAACCTTGTTCACGGGTAAAGGGTGTCTTCACTGTTCATCACAAAATTTTAAAGTCAGTGTTACTTTTGTAATACCCACTGTATTTTCCCATCTATATTTTACTTATAGTCAAACATAGACTTTACAAAAGTTACCTAATTTTCCCTATAATTTTTTCCAACCAAACAACTTTTTCTTACATTTTCCTACCAATCTCACTTTCCACCCATTTCCCTATACATAACATTTCCCTATTATTCATAATATTTCTACCCAACCAAACGCCCCGTTATCGAGTTCAAAATTTAGTATCTAATATTTGTCACTTTTTCTATTATTTTATAACGAGTGTTATATAAACAATGGGATATATTTATCTTATTTTACATGAGATAAACAACTTCCTACAGACATAAAAAGGTGTTGGGTCCCACCACTATTTTTTTCTCTCCTCTTATTTGTGGATCACACTTATAATTTTATTTCTATAGATAATTTTTTTGCTACAATATAAAAAAAGTATTTCCCATAAAAGATTGGCTTTAACGTGAGGTGACAATAGTGAAACTAAGGGGCACCAGACTAAATAATAAACTTCTTGAGGTTAATAATGACTTAATGAGAAATAAACACGACACGCGGAGAGTATTTTACATAAACTAATACTTCAAAACCCAATTAAGCTCAAATTTATCCATTTTTTTTGGTGAAATTTATCCATCATTTTGAGAGAAATTTAATGAAATAAAATAATGCAATACAGTAACCACATTAAGTAAATTATAAAATTATAATAATGGAAAAAATGTATATCATTTTAAAACATGTAAAATTATGTCCTTTTAAATGAGAGAAAGAGCTAGATAAAGAAGGAGAGAGAGAGAGAGTGAATAAAAAAAATAAAGATGTAGGTCCTTTCACTTTGTGAGAGTAAAATGAGATGAGGACAAACACTATTCCCAATTATAATATATTATAGGGTAAATTGTGTGTCATTTTAAAAGATGTAAGGTTGTGTCATTTTAAGAGAGAGAAATAGATAAATAAAGGAAGAGAGAAATATAATGACCCAAACATATAATTGTGGATTTAATTATGGATTAAGGAATTTATGATAAATATTGAAGAGTAATTATATGGGAAGCCTAATTAAAATGAATTAAAGTCACATTTGGTGAAAAAGAGTAAAAATGACAGTATTGGGATAAAAATAAGGGTATGCAAAGTTACCCGAAATTTAAAAGTAAATTGGTAGATGTTACTATAATAATATTTTGGGCTAATACGTAAAGTTGGAATGAGAGTCTAGTGAGCAGAATATATAAGTTTTACCTATTGGATCAAGCAACCTCACTTAAGTGACATAAGGATACAAAGAAAGAGACTAACTCTTTCATCTTCGTGCAAGGCGTTGACCATAGGAGGAGAAGAGAATCTTTGAGAGAAAACTTCACCAAGCCATATCTTGAGTTCTAGACATCCAAATCTAGTGCTTCCAAAGCCTAACTTGAAGGAAATTTCGAGAGGAACCCATTGGTATCCTTATTTTGGAGTGGGTTTGAGCATGGAGAGAGTTATTCTTCCTATATGATTTCGGGTTCATGGAGAAAAATGGGGATTTGCTGGGGTTGGGTCCTTGGAAACTTGAAGCAAGCTTTTCCCTCAATTGTTGAGCCCATTGCGGTAAGAAATCTCCTCTCAAACCAAGTTTTTATGAATTCTCATGAAGGTTAGGGTTGTAATGAATAGTAAACCGAAAATTTGATGGTATGATGGGTTAGAAGGTGATTTAGACATGGATTCTCTTGTTAAGTATGTGTAGAATGGTGTCTTGTTGAAGAAAAATTAAAGAGATAATAGATTGGACTACCTTGATAAATTGCCATGAAAATGTGTTATGTTTCATGGTATTTATGACTTGGAAAAAAGAAGAAGAAAGATTTTGATGTTGTTTTCATGTTGCTCATGGTGTAGAGATGAGTTTGAGGACACCTTTATAGAGGAGAACCCATTAGTGTAAAAAACCTTGTCTCTTGAATTTTAAGAACAAAGGTAAGTTGAGCTAATGTTGAGCTTTAAGAGAAATGTATAATATTTGAGATGTTTGTCTAGCCATGGACTTAATATTTATTTGTGGATATAATTGTTGAGCACATTTCCTACCTTTGCCATAGGTTGTCTTGGTGTGGAGAGCTTGTTGTATTCACTTTGAGTTAAAGAAAAGCATAAGTGGAAGTATATTGTCAGGTAAGCTTTCGGTCCTTGGGGTTAATCCCCCGTTTGTTCCACCAGACTCCGAGGGAGGATGGTAGTTTTATATGGTAGGTGGATATGAATTATTATATGTTGCATGTATATGTATGTATGTTTGTGTGCCACACAAGACGGTGTTTCCTTGTGTGAGGCATAAGACGGTGTTTCCTTATGCGTAGTATGAGACGGTGTTTCCTCATACGGTATGTTGCAAGACGGTGTTTCCTTGCGTAATTCATACAGTTTATATTCTCTGACCAGTAGGATTCATTATTGCACACATGCATTGATATACATATTCTGATGCATACATGATTTTATACTGTGATTATGCCTGAAGTGAACTTAGGGGTGAAGGAGCTCTCCAAGGACCCCTAGTTTACTGAGATGGTTGATCTCACCCCGTTTGGGGACTTACATTTCAGGTACAAAGATCGATGATGCTGAGGCATCGCATAGCAGGAGGCCAGGACAGTGAAGTGACATGAGATTATAGACTTTATTTTGATATTTAAAGGGCATGATTCATGAGTTTTATTATCATTTGAGATTTATATGTCATGTTATCCTTTTGGAGAGCATTGTATATTATGTTTAGAGAAGCATGTGTAGATTTATACAAGATATAAATTGTATTAGCATGCCTAAGAAATACGCTAATTGTATGGAGTAGATACTTGAGCCTTGAATTGACAAGGATTGTTTAATAAGTCATTGGCATGGATTCTAGATTGAAAAAAATTAGATATACTGTCTATCAGGTGATGTTGGGACGGTGAGAATTGTCCCTAGATGTCCAAATACAGACTTAATGCCGTCAGATTTATTTTAAAAAGGATGTGAGATGCAAGAGGGTATCAAGTAGTTTCAATTGAACAAGAAATAATTAGCTAATTGAAATATATAAGATAGAAAAAGTTTATTTACGTTTTTATGTTAAGAATAATCGTGAATTATAAAGGAAGCTTCCGCGTTTAACTAATTAAAAATATTTGCGCTTAATACCATTTTGATGTTAACAAACCGGTTCTAGAACGGAGTGTTATAAGAAAATTGACAAAAATAAAATAAAAGTGTAAGTCTAACTCCTTTGTGAGAGTGAGAGTGAAATGATATAAGTTGTGAGATTTAAAATTGATAAATATTTTTTCTGTATTATATCAATTGATGCTTAAATGAGCCCTTTTCTTGTCCATTTTCAATCCCAAGTTTAGTCAAAAGTCAAAAAGATTGAACCGTCCCAGTCATCAGTCAGCAGCATGGGAAATTACATGGTAAGTTGGTGTTAACATTTACAAGACAACTTCATCTTCATTCGTCTATTTCCACGCTCAGAAATGGCCCCAGGTAGCGACGGTGTTCACAAAAACGACGTGGCTTCGTCTCAGCCACTGACAGAAGAAACAACCACCACCAAGAGGCATCATCGATCCACCACCTCCTCACAAACACACCAACTAACCGTAGCACCACCCTCACTTTCTTCCTCCTCCATGCCTCCCGCCGACTCACTTCACGCGCCGCTTCCCACACTTCCGTTTGAGCTTATTGTGGAAATCCTTTGGAGGCTGCCGGTGAAGTTCCTCTTGCAGCTCCGGTGCGTATGCAAGTCTTGGAATTCCCTAATTTCCTCGGATCCCCAATTCGCAAAGAAGCACCTTAGATGTTCATCGACGCGCTTCCTCGTCTTGAGCTTCACGAACCCCTCACGCGAGTTCATTCTCAGTACATGTCCTCTCCCCTCCTTATTCAACACCTTGACCCCAATAGCTACCCAGCTCGAGTACCCTCTGAACAAGCGGAACCGTTTTGATTTGATCGTTGGTTCTTGTGACGGCATGCTTTGTTTCGCCATGGATCAGAGTTGTGCTCTTTTGTGGAACCCTTCTATTAGGAAATTCAAGAAATTGCCCTCTTTGGAAAATCAACGGCAACTGGGTAGTTATACAATATATGGGTTCGGTTATGATCATTTCACTGACAGTTACAAGGTGGTAGCAGTTTTTTGCTATGAATGTGATACTGGTGGTGCTAGTGTTTACAAAACTCAGGTCAAGGTTCATACTTTGGGTACCAATTATTGGAGAAGGATTCAGGAGTTTCCTTCTGGTGTTCCATTTGATGAATCGGGAAAATTCGTGAGTGGCACTGTTAATTGGTTGGCATCTGCTACTTCAAGTTCTTCGTGGGTTATTGTTTCTCTTGATTTGGGGAAGGAGTCCTATCAAGAACTTTTGCAGCCTGATTATGGAGGAGTAACTGTGCTTACCTTGACCTCGGGGGTGTTGAGGGATTGCTTGTGCATCCTTTCTCATAGTGACACGTTTTCGGATGTTTGGCTTATGAAGGATTATGGAAATAAAGAGTCTTGGACTAAATTGTTCAGTGTTCCTTACATGGGAAATCCTGATTCTTATCCGTATACTAAGGCACTTTACATTTCTGAGGATGATGAAGTACTGTTGGAGTTCCAGTCAAGGTTTGTTGTTTACAATTCCAGAGATGGCACTTTTAAGCTTCCTGAGATTCAAAGCATCAACGGTTGGGTGGTCCCAGATGTCTACGTTGAGAGTTTGATATCACCTTGTTCTTAATATTAGGATGTATATGCTGTGCTTTGCGACTTGTGCATGAGGTTCTTGAAGAATCTACCAACTGCACCTTATCATGGATCATTGTTAATTGATAGTCGATGGAATTTGCAGCTTGAGAATTTGCTGTTAGTTTCAGTTGTTTGAATATTAGACTTTACTGGTTCTTTCATCTTGTATTACGTTTTATATGGTTTGCGATCATGTATTGCTTAGATAGGTTATTGGTTTAGTTTTCTAATATTGGAATTAAGATTGAGATGTTATGCCAAGTAAGTAGTATGTTAGTTTCTTAAAATGTCTGCTAAATGCTGGACAAAGTTCATAATGTTTCCTTAAAAACTTACCACAATACAATATAACCTATACAAATTGAATTTTATAATGAGTGTGGTTAGAGATACTTGTTTTGTTTCACAATATACTTGTTGTGTTGGCTTAATGATGCAGATCTCGTACTTATTGGAAAGGCTCAACAGAAAATATTAAGAGTTGTATGATATAGCAGGAAGAAAAATTGGATTTGGTTACAATGGTTGCAAATAGTAATTATTTATCCAATTCTTAGCAACTTCTAAACGGTAACTATTGAACACATATTGAGCTGGAATGTTTTACATTCAAGATTTCTTATTGATAAAACCTCAAGTTATTAGCTAATCGATGAGTTAAGTTTGATGTTGTAGCTATATTTGAGCTTTTGCATGTCAATTTGTCGCTGCCTACATTTTGCCAAAGATACGAGTAGTGTAGTTGGCATCATCTGGTGTTTCTTTCAAATTGTTTCTCCTAACTGTACTTTTGGGTGAGAAAACATGCAAATAATTTTGGCATTGTTCTTACAACATTAAACAATGTTGTTTAACTATAATTCATGCTTAGAAAACTTGATCTTGTAGTTTAAAGGTTCACAGTGAAGAAAATTTCCAATGGATAACTTGGAAATTAACCTTCACCGCTAGTTGTGTGATTGTATAAACCTCGCTAGCACCTCTCTTAGCTCTTAAACTCCATTATATTTCAAATTTTCTTGCATATTTATTCTGAATAATGTGTTTACCATATACTAAGTTATTTATATAATTTGTTAATCAACGTGAATGAACTCAAAACAAACCTTTTATGTTATGTTATGCATGACTTGATCATATTATTATGCCATTACTTGAATGCCGAGTGAATGATCTTGTTAATCAACATGAATGAACTCAAAACAACCCTTTTATCTTATATTATTCTCTAGTGTTACCAAACTTTCAATTATGCATGACTTGATCATATTATTATGCCATTAATTGAATGCCCGAGTGAATGAACTTGTTAATCAACGTGAATGAACTCAAAACAACCCTTTTATCTTATGTTATTCTCTAGTGTTACTTGTTGCGGCCAAACTTTCAATTATGCATGACTTGATCATATTATTATGCCATTACTTGAATGCCCAAGTGATAATTCCACTGCATTACAATTCTATGACTTTTGAGTGTTCAATCATTTACTCCAAATGCAGACATGAAAATTTCCAACACAAAAATCTTGACCAGTTGACCGCAACCAATGATAAGATTCGCATAAACATACGCAATTTTGAAGAGCAAAATCAGGGTGCACTATACAGTCATCATGAACATTGTACTGAAGTCTTCAACAAAACATGGAGTTATCATTGTACATGGTCCAACTAATGTTCGTACAATATCATGATGGTGGTATGATAATATATATGTACTGTATAATAACTCACATAAAATAAAACAACCAGAGCAAATAAAAGAACAATTGGTATAGAAGATTCTTATATCACACTTAAAATACAACTGTAAAGTTACAAATTTCCCATGTCATCAAAGTACTGTCAGCCGTTAAGGAATACAAGAGAAGCATAGTGTACCTTAACAATGCTTGCTACGGTATTAAAAATATGCAACGAAGTAGTTTCAAATATTTAACTCAAATTCAAATTCAAATTCACACAGGATGACTAATTGTTTGCCTCCCTGAGCACCCTCAAGATGGAAAGGAACAGGTTCAGAATGTCAAGATAAAGAGTGACAGAGGCTCCAATGTACTCATCATAAGTGAAGCGCTTGATGAGGTTGTCAGTGTCATAGACAATATAACCCGAGAAAATCATAGCACCGATTCCACCATATATAGCATGGGCTGTTGGTCCAAGAGGGAAGAACATCTGCATGAAAGGAAAACCAGTCAACAAGTCTCAAGCAAGAGAAAAGTTGCAACTTGCAAGCATCAATATATACATATATGGTGCACTCAACCAGAGATAATCATAATTATTATGATGAAGTAAGAGAGTGGAATCTAACCTGCATCATGCCAGTGACGAAGAGAGTAACGAGGCAGGTGAACAATATTGGACCAAGGTAGCTAAAATCCTTGCCCTTCTTGGAAGCCCAAAAGGCATAGCCAGTGAGAGAAGAAACAACTGCCGAGGTCAAAATCAATGCCTCGAGAACAATTTTTCCTGCAAGCATTCATTCCAATGGACATATAATCAGATCAACCACAAACATAATCCCCTGATTTTGTTGGAAATCGACAATCATACAAGGAAAGAGAAGAGAGATTATCATGATAATTTATCCTGATTCACTTAATATCTTGTCGACACTATATTCACCTCACCGCCACTCGTTATTAGTCACTCGGTTTATAAGGAAAATATAAATAGGATTGGAAAACCCTAATAACAATTATTCATAGGCACAAATTGTCTGTGCTGACCCCGACAATAAGGACCCTCATCATACCATGATCATGCAAAATATAAGCCATAACAACAGATTTTGAATCCTATATTAAATATATAATTAAACACAAAAGGAATGAATGATACGAACCATCTGTGTTAGCACAGGTCACTCCAACAGTGAAGCTAATTGAGACGGTGAAGAGTCCAAGCAAGATATAATTATGAGGATGCTTTTGCTGGTATTTGAGTAAAGGGATCAAGACTGCAACATATTTCAAATTATTCAAATACGTCAATTGAACCCTAACATAATAATAAAAATAAACTATAATTGCATAAGAAAAAAATCTCCAGAAATTACAGATCGGGGAAAATTTGCGGAAATTGAGAATAATTAAAAAAAAAAAAAGAGACTTACATATGAAGGGGAGGAAGAGGACGAAGAGGAGGAGGCCGGAATTTCCCTTGAGGAGATCGTTGATGGGAGCATAGAAAACGGTTATGACGGAGACGATGGTGGTGAGAACGATCTGCGCAGAGAGGATTCCATAGACCTTGCGGATGAAGCCCCATCGGAGCTGGTTGTCACTGAGGCTGAGACCCGGGTAGAGGGTCTCCCCTGACTCGATGTCAAACTCCTCGCCCTTCACGTTTGTGTACATCTTTATAGAAATGGGGCCCACCTTCTTCTTCTCGTTCAGTTTCTGCTTTTTCTTCTTCATCATCCAAATTCTCCATATATATATGCCGACGATTGCTGAATGCGCGTTTCCTGTATTCACCCGGCGTTTACTTCGGATTGTCACAGGCACCATCTAAGTCGTTGGATTACAACGTGGGTCCCGCCAATCACATTTCCTTTTTTTATAATAAAGTCAATTGGTATGAAATAAATATCTTTTCATTAAAATATTGATATTTGGATTAAATTTTTTTTTTTTTTTGCTTTGTACACATATCATAAAAAATACTCTGACCCATCGCACTGACTCAGACTCAACGATGCAATGCGACGAAAGTACCGTAAATATTTTAGTTTCCTTTTTTCTTAATTTTCTCTTATTTTCCAAGATTGTCCGGTACGCGGTCTGGTTGGTGGATTACTAGAATTTAAACACAATGGTATTGGAAGACCAGAAAAACAGATTTCAATTTATGGATTTATATCTATAATTTAATATGATCAGAAAAAATTTCTTACACTCACAAATTTTGTGGGGTCCGCAGCAAAAAAAGAAACTCTGACACACAAAACGAATATCTATCACATAACACAAACACTTTTCTTACAACATAACTCTTATAAAACCCTAAATTTATTGCTCCATTCTCAATCTCAATTCTTTTTTCTTTAATTTACTTTAAATGACAATACTTTCTTTTTAACATCGTACTGTTTAATAAAAAAAATAGTTTACCAAAAAAAATAAAAAAATAAACTGATTAGAATCATCTCACAAAAGCTATGGTTTATAAGGGTCAATAGTTTTTCAGTTTCACAAAAGAACTATTCAGAAAGAACAGAAGTAGGCGGGAAAAACAGAAACCTTCGTAGAAGCAAAGGAAACACACATAAGAGGAATACATGAAAGGGTCAGAATGCAAATAACTCCTCTCAACTTTGGCCCTTAGGCAAATAGCTGCACAAACTTCAATACGATGCAAATAACTCCTTTAACTATAAAAAGACCACAAAGTTAGAAATCCAAATTGAAAATACAATTGCCAATATCAACAAAATTGTGAGGTATTTTACGTAGAAGCTCACATGTTTAAACTTCCAGATGTACAATGGGCAGCTTCAAGACGATTAGTCTTACATCAGAAACACAAAAAATTCTTCTTCATTTTATTGGTCACAGATATTATTATGTGGAAGATACAAACAACACAATCAGTTATATCAATTTCTTTCTAAGATCTTCACCAAACATAAGTTAGGAAGATGAAAATTCTCCTTGCTAAATTTACTCACCAAAGAATGGATTATGCTTTCTTCGAGTGTATATCCTAGTCTAAACATTAAATCTAAAACAACCATAATATCATCTAAATTATCTTCTTGCGACAAACCGTTAATCAGGTACTCAAAAGTCTGCCTCTGGGGTTTCAGCTTCAAACTCAGCATGTTTAGCAACCATTCCATTCCTTGAGCAGAATTTCCTTCTTTACATAATCCAACTATTATATGATCATGTGTAATGGCCATTGGTTCCAAATGCCTATCATGCATATCTTCCCACAACCTTATTGCACCCTGGGTGTCTCCGACTTTACAAAGTCCTTTTATAAGAGGAGTAAAAGAGAAAGCTGATGGCTCTAAACCCTGTGCCAGAAGTTTATTAAAGAGTTTCGTAGCCTTATCTAGATTCCATTCCTTGCAAAGGCCTTTAATAAGAGAGTTGTATGTGACCAAATCAGGGACAACACCCTTCTGAGACATTTCTTTAAACAAGCTCAGAGCTTCAACTGTCTTTCCATGCAAACACAAACCTGAAATCATTGTGCAGTAGCTAACTGTGGGTTCAATATAACCTCTACCACACATATCCTCATAGAGCTTCCATGCCTCAACAAAATCACCCATCTTACAATACCCATATATCATTGCATTATAGGTGTATTCATTGGGCAGAAATCCTTTTTGAATCATCTCAAACCATAGCTTCCTGGCCTCACCAAGCCGTCCCATCTCACAATTACCTTTGATTACTGTTGTGTACATGACCCTGTCTGGGAAATACCCTCTATCCTTGAGATCATTAAAAACCCGGAAACCCTCAAAGTTCTTCTTCTTCAAAAGTCCATTTATGATTTCCTGATAAGTAAATATATCAGGATTACATTCTTTTGCAATCATAATATGAAGGATCTCAGATACTCTAGCATATTGTCCCTCCTTACAGAACCCAGTTATAAGCATGTTGAAAACAGTTTTATCAGGACACAAACCATTTTCCAGAACCTGTCTAAGAAGTTCATACCCTTTGACAAAGTTATTTTCTGCACAGAATGCCTTTATCAGATATCCAACAGTTTCAACATCAATGCTAGCTTCAACACCAGATTCCATCATCTGCTCATACAATGTCCAAACCAGATCAGTCCTACCAACCTTCAAACAACCCAACAAAGATGCTTTCCAAGTTGCCACTGATGGAGAAAATCCAACCTTTCTCAACATAACAAACACATCAAGTGCATCCTCAACCATTCCATCGCTGCAGAGACACCGAATGTAACACTCCAAAGAGGCAGGCTCGGGAGTAAAACCTGAGCAATCAAGCAAGGATTTTGCTGCTTTGCAGGCCCCAGCATCCACAAGCAAATCGAAGAGTGCAGTGCAGGAAGATTGATCAGGCAAGAAATCACAATGAGAACACAGCCAGTGAAAGAAACGAAGGGAGAGGAAGGCATTGTTCTGGTGGTTCAGATAAAGGAGGAAGAAAGAAGGGTCCGCAAAATTGAAAGATGGGTATTGGGAAAGAAGGGTGTTCTCCCAACGAGGCTTTGTTCGAGTAATTCTGCAAATTTCTTTAGCAATATGCGTAAAGTTGCGATCTTTAGCATCTGGGTCTTTGGTGTGACAACACCCTTGTTCGCTTTCTGCAATGAGGTTTCGAAATTGGGTACTTCCCCTATGGTTTTGGCTAGAGAAAGCACGATTTCGGAGGTGGAAGGTTACGAAAGCATACGAAGGAGTTCCTCTCACCATTGTCAGCTCATGGGATTCAGTGGTTCCTGAAACATTCAGACAAAGAAAAACCAATCAATGAATAATAATAATAATACTAAAAACACTACCAGAAATATGTAACCAGTAATTATAAAAGAGCATACCCAACTGAAAGTATTTCAGAATGACACAATTTCCTCAACTTTCCCACCACAAGAACTGGATCTATGTCTCCAATTAAAGTCATTTTATGGTCCTTGAGTTATGAGGTCACTTGAAACTTCAGAAGAGACTGACCTGCATACAAAGAAAAGATACTCCTGTTACTGACCAGAACAAGATGCATATCATCTAAAGAAGAAAGGATCAATTTGAATAGTTAAAGTCTTGCCTCACTGCCTCTGCAGTGTAGAAGGTATCTGGACGAGATCCCAGTTTCATAAATTTCATGGTTGTCAGTTTCTTATCCTAATGTACACATTTGAATCGAAAGCTATGTTGAATTTTACTGCACTAAATTTCAATAACAAAAAAAGCGGTTCCTAAAATACAATTCAATAACCAAATTGCATTATAATACAGTGAGCTCTTATAGATCATTCAGCTCATACATGCTGATAACATGTCGATAGTTCAAATAAAATCATACCAGAATGTTCAACATGAAGAGGAACACGGAGACAATGGAATTCACATTTCAAATAGCATAATTGAAAGAGAGTATTTAATGTAAAACTAGATTAGATTATTCTCACGAACAATGAAATTGATATAATATTAGGTGAATTTTACAAAGTAGATGATGAAATAAAAGTTATACTTCCAAGACACAAAAGTTTAATATTCTGCAATAAAGAAAATCCAAGATCTGCTTTCTTAGGAAGATGTCTTACAAAAGACATTTTTCACTCTCTAAACAGTTTGATAAAATGTATAATTTGACAAAAGCAAAGAAAAAATTGATGAAGACCAAATCATATATCTTTGATTTTCTCAAGCCAAATGAAGAGTATACAAAATACAATTTCAACAACCCTGCAACACAAGCATAAGCTATGCATATTTGTTAAAATCCAAATTCAATTCAATAAAGACATTACTGCTGATGCATACAATCTAAAGGGAACATTGTATCACAAAACAGAAAGAAATGTGGGTCTGAGATTGTAATCATGTAAGCATTTAAACAAACATTTGTCATGCTCACGAACGTGGCATCTTAACAATCGTAAAGAACCAATTCAACCCAACACCTTAATGGTTTATATTATTCTATAATACACCCTCTCACACGATAGCCATTTGGGCTTGAAGTGTAGATATTGCACTCATCCAATTTTTTTTTTGATTTACCCTGTACTTATTTTAATTCCACTCAAAAATGGATGACGGTGTGACCTTGTGGTGACTGAAACTCTTATATCATACAAAAATTCAATTCAACCCAAAACTGTTGAGTGATGATCTTTTTAATGATTTATATTGCCTATCATATTACCCCTAATATAATGGTGAACCATAAGCCAAGTCAGTCAAAAGAAGAGTGCACATCAATAGAAGAACTCAGCAAACAGCAACAAAACACAATGCACAGAAGCTTGAATTCGGAAACACAAAGAACAGGAGAATGAAAAGGACGAGCGTTAGATGGAGAAACTCACAGAAAAGCAATTGGAACAGAAGTTCCTAGCAACCGAAAGCAATCGCTTAGCAGAAGGGCGAGACTAGATCAGAGGACCACGAAGAAGCAGAACCTGAAGCTGAAGAACTGGAAGCAGAATCGACAACCTGAAGCGGCTGAGTACGGTGGTCACGATTGGGTTTTTTGGGGTAAGACGTGGGTGTTGAAGTTGAACTATGGATATTGGATAAGCCCACCTCAATCTAATTAATCAATGGCCCATTGGGCCGTGGAGAGTTAAAAATTCAGGTCACAAATAATGAACAAAGGCTTTAACCCACTATTTTCCACGTGATTGGAGTCTAGTGGGCTGTATTGGGCACGGGTTTTGGATAAGCATCCGTATCTGGATTCGGATTCGGATCCGGATCCGGATCGTATGTATATCCGAATCCTACACCGCCAATTCCAAAAGCTGAAGAAGAAACGGGAATACAATTTACCGTTTTCTCATCTCGTCCTAAATTCCTTACAACGCTTTTACCTGTTATACCCCACGTTTGTTCTTTTCGAAACCCTATTCTACTCTTTCTCTTTCTCCCATTCGAATTTCATTTTTTTTTTCCCTTTTCTATCTCTTCCATCCAATTCATCAATGCTTCAGGGTAAGTTTTATATCTGAAACTCTAACTATTGATCCATTTCCTGCTTCGTTGACTTTCGTTGTTATTTTATGCTTTCGCTCAAAACTTCAATTTTGCAGAAAATTATTGTTTTGTTTAATTACTCCTAATCTCTCTATTTTTTCAATTGCTTCATTGAATTTCCTTCATTTGTTTTTTTTAATTCTAAACTTAATTACTTCGTGGTAATTGTCCCCCAAGATTATGATATTTTCTGATTAAATTGTATGGCCACTGAGAAAATGGGAGAAACGTGCGTTAAGAATTAAGATAGTGTTTATTAAATTTTCAAGCAAGTCATAGCTTTGTTGCAGTTTGTGTCTTACTTATGCCAGTATGTATTTTTCACCTATTGCAGTCTTCGCCTTAGCATATAGAATGTGCTTTTGCTTGCCTTGAAGGATGAAGGGTGGCAGAAAATTTAAGAATATATCACTTTCGGAAAACTTTGAAGAGTTTGAATTACCTGCAGCTTTCGTCTAAAGTTATATAGGACATTTTTCGTTTGTCCATACTAATTAGATTTAATGGATAAGAACTTGGGACCATGATTTTGAAGGAGCATCCTGTTGGTACTGAATTGGCAATGAATAATGCCAGTGTGGAGGAGGAAATAGATTTTTCTTGTGAACCATACATAGGGTTGGAATTTGATTCATCAGATGATGCACTTAAGTTTTACACATCATATGCAAATCGGACGGGATTTAAAGTTCGGATTGGTCAGCTTTATCGATCAAGAACTGATGGGTCAGTCTCTTCGCGAAGATTTGTGTGCTCGAAGGAGGGATATCAGCTCAGTTCAAGAACAGGCTGTCCAGCATTCATAAGGGTGCAAATAAATGGTTCTGGAAAGTGGGTTGTTGATCATTTTCATGAGGACCACAATCACAATCTTGAAATTGAAAGTGGAAATTGCACTCCGACATTGCAACAGAAGGGTGCTACAGCTATCAATTCTCTTACTGAAGTGCCTCGCAGGCCAAGGAAGAAATTGCTCAAAGAAGACAATGATGAACTCTCTTGTCCTGTTGGCATTATTAATTTCAAGCGCCTGAGAAAGGAAGAACTTGAAGGACAGTCCATGATTGAGCCATTTGTCGGTCAAGAGTTCAGTTCGCCTAATGAAGCATACCAATTTTATCATGCATATGCAGCATATTTGGGTTTTGCAATTCGAATTGGTCAATTGTTTCGTTCTAAGAATGATGGGTTGATCACATCACGCCGTTTTGTGTGCTCAAAAGAGGGGTTCCAGCGCCCTTCAAGAGTTGGTTGTGGGGCATATTTGAGGATTAAGAGACAACCATCGGGAAAGTGGGCAGTGGACCGTCTCCAAAAAGATCATAATCATGATCTGGACTCTGAAAAGGAAGGTAGGGCAAAAAGTCTTCCTGCTTCTAACATTTTGACTGAGGAGGTAGATACTGGACTGGTAAATGGTGACTTATTTAGGATAGATAACTACCCTGTCTCTAGAGGAGTTAGACAAAATCACATTAAAAGTGATTGGTACAGTGTGCTTTTAGAGTATTTTCAATCAAGACAAGCAGAAGATACTGGATTCTTTTATGCTGTGGAAGTTGATAATAGTAATTGCATGAGCATATTTTGGGCTGATGGCAGATCTAGATATTCATGTAGTCAGTTTGGTGATGTCCTTGTTATAGACACATCATACCGAAAAAGTGTCTATTTGGTACCATTTGCTACTTTTGTTGGAGTTAACCATCACAAGCAACCTGTTCTTCTTGGATGTGCTCTAATTGCTGATGAATCTGAAGAGTCTTTCACTTGGTTGTTTCAGACATGGCTGAGGGCAATGTCTGGCCGGCAGCCTCTATCAGTAATAGCTGATCAAGACATTGCAATCCAGAGGGCAATAGCAAAAGTCTTTCCAGTAACCCATCATCGCTTTTCATTGTGGCAAATTAAGGCAAAGGAACAAGAAAACATGGGTATGATGGGTAGTGGGTTTACAACAGATTACGAAAAGTGTGTTTACCAGAGTCAGACAGTTGATGAATTTGACACCACATGGAATGCCCTACTCAACAAATATGGATTGAAGGACAATGCTTGGCTAAAAGAAATGTATGAGAAGCGTGCATCCTGGGCTCCATTATATTTAAAGGGCACATTTTTTGCTGGCATTCCCATGAATGAAAGTTTGGATTCATTCTTTGGTGCACTTTTAAATGCCCAAACGCCTCTCATGGAGTTCATTCCACGCTATGAAAGAGGTCTTGAGCGACGCCGTGAGCAAGAAAGGAAAGAGGATTTTAATACTTCTGATTTTCAACCCTATTTGCAAACAAAAGAACCAGTAGAAGAGCAATGTAGAAGGCTTTACACTCTTGCAGTATTCAAAGTATTTCAAAAAGAGCTTTTGCAGTGCTATAGTTATCTTGGGTTTAAAATATATGAAGAAGGGCGGCTCAGCAGATATTTGGTGCGTAGGGGTGGAAATGATGTGGAGAAGCATGTCGTTACATTTAGTGCATCCAATCTCAGTATTAGTTGTAGTTGTCAGATGTTTGAATATGAAGGTGTTCTTTGTAGACATGCATTGAGGCTTTTCCAGATATTGGAATTACGAGAAGTTCCTTCTCGCTACATCTTGCACCGATGGACTAGAAATGCTGAGGAAGGTGTTTTTCCCGACATAGAATCATGGAGTAGCTCTCAGGAACTCAAAAATTTGATGCTATGGAGTCTAAGAGAAACTGCATCTAAATACGTTGACGCTGGTGCAACATCTATTGAAAAGTATAAACTTGCCTATGAGATTTTGCGAGAGGGTGGGAGAAAGCTATGTTGGCACAGGTGAATGATTCTATGTTCTGTGAGCTTGTACACAGTTGTACGATTAATTTTTGTAGCTTGAACTGTTTTTTTATGGTGGTATTTTAGCTCTTCTAATCAAATACTAACATTTTTCTTTCGTCTTAGTATTTCTACCTTTTTAAGTAATTATTGCATGGATCAGATACAGGAACTATGCTGACTCCACATATGGTGTGGTTCATACAGGAACTACCAACTTCAATCCTTATGATGAGTTCAGGGTCTCTTTTTTCTTTTTTTAGTTTTCAAAAAAAAAAAAAGACCCTGAACTCATCATCATAAGGATTGAAGTTGGTTTCACCTTAATTAATCTTAATTGAGCTGCACCTGCCATTTCTGTTGCTTGTTTTCACCGTAATAAAATCAGAATGGTTTTCAAGTGAGCAACATCTTCTGTTTCTGGTGGCACTGGCAAAACAGGTAAATGTAATCATCTATTTTAGGAAGGATCTCTTGTCCTCCTACCTCTTCGCAATCATCTTCCCTTAGTCTTAATGAATTTCTTCGTTTATTAAACAAATTGGTAAAAGTAAAGACCCAGGAGAGAGAGAGAGAGAGAGAGAGAGAGAGAGAGAGAGAGAGAGTAGACAAAGAAGCTAGGGGGGAGGGGGGCGTACGATATTTTAATTCATACTTATTACATTGGTTGCGTCTTTCCCATCATTGAGCGTGAAAACAGGTTTCCTGGTTGTTCCTGAGTTTGAAAGCCATGACCACTTATCCTTCAGACGTAATATAGCTCGAGTGTTCGTAATATGGGATCAAACATGTAATTGACTACAAATTATAGACCTTAGAAAGAGATACATCTCACACTTAAGAATTGTTTTACAAATTAAAATATTAGCAGTCCTCTTGCAACACAGGCATCCCCGGAATTTCCGATTTCCAACATTGGTGTGCTCAACCATGACAATTTGATTGCACTGGAGAATACAAAGTCCTTCACTCCTTTGGTACTAGGGAGGCCCTTGGTATCTGGAGAAATGGTAGGGTAACCGGTGTACTTCAGGACTCGGGGTAGGGGATTCTCAGTGCAAAGCATTGACTACTGGGCGACGCCCCAATGCCACGCAATTCCTCCTTTTTGTTCATAAAATATTTTGTAGTAGAAAAAACTGAAGTATTCTATATCCGAGTAGTTCTCAAGGCTGACTTTTTTTGGGTAAGTTGTTGATTGTTTAGAGCCTCTTTGGATGCTTTTATTTTTAAGCTAGAAGCTATTTATAAGCTAAAGTTAAAAAAAGAACTTAAAAAAAGAAGTTAAAAGCTGCTTGGTAATTATATAAAATTTTTAGCTTAAAAATTACTTAAAATCACATGTTTCAAGAAAATTATCTCTCCATCTTTATAATTCTTCATTAAAAAAAGAGTAAATACACTTTTTGGTTCCCGACAATATTCACGAAGTCCTTATTGTTTCCTAGCAATAAAAAGGGACATAGTGGTCCCTTAAATTACAAAAAACAGGTCACGTTAGTCTTTCTATTAAATCCCATTTAACGACCCAACTAACGGTGCACACTTGGCACGTTAGTTTGCTGACGCGGATTTGAGTGGTCCACCGTGGATTTCGAACGCCCTTATTGGTTCCTGACAAAAACCACAGGCCTTTTTTGATCCCTAACTAAAGAAAAACAGTGACATGAAATCAGAAGATTTCTCAAATTTGATAAACCAGAAGACATGGATGTATGTATGTATTGTGTTTATCATTGTGTGAGTGCAGCTTCTGTACTGAACCAACTCCTCCACAACCACAAGCGAAACCTAAAGCCACACTCACCCGCCACCACAACCACCGACGTTGTGATTAAAAAAATCCTCACTTACCTCGAAGTTGGTCAGTTAAAATAGAGATATTCCTATAAATTCGGTTAAAATAGTTATTGGTGCTGATGTAGACTCGTCTGTAACTCATACTCGGGTGGTTACAACAACTGCATTGGGAATTTTTGCTTCTAAGCTGCCAGAGGATTCTTTGAAATATGTGATTAATCCGCTTTGGAGATCTCTAACCTCTTCGTCTGGTGTCCAGCGCCAGTTATAAATTTCCGATTCACATACAATGAACCTACACCCCAATAATCTTATGCCTTCTTTTTTCCCTCCTCTAATATTTTCTATTGGATTTGGGTTGCATCTATGGTACTTATTTCTTGGTGTAATTCATCCCAAAACCTTGATGGCATTCCCATTGCCCTCAAATATTGGTTGCTGGACTTTATTAGTATGTTCTGACCCAGCTTTCCCAACAAAAGATTCATTTCTTCCATATGCCGAGCTTTCAAGAACTTATTCAAAGATGCGTAGTGAGGCTGGTCAATTGTTAAATGCTGTCAAGTCTTCTGGTATGTTTAATGATTTGTTGAGAACTACCAAAATTGAGTTGGATAGCTTGAATTCAAGTATTATGTAATGATAGTTCTGCAAATGAATCCTTGGGAAAGAACACAATGGATGATATTGAATCCTCAAAACAGAGGCTCTTGACTATTGCTGGCTATTTGAAATGTGTTCAGGTATGCTTCAAACATTTTTTGAACACTTCATTGTACTGATTGATAGTTCTACATCGTTTGTTTGTTTTAAGTTAACCTTAAATAGATTTTTGACGTGCTTATTCTTGGTTCATGGGATGATTTGCAGAGTAATTTGCATGTTACGGTCTCATCTTCAGTTGCAACTGCAGTTGTCTGGATGTCTGAATTTCCTACACGTCTCACCCCAATCATTTTGCCTTTGATGGCTTCAATCAAATGAGAACAGGTGCTAGTTTAATTTTGTTTCTCTAATGCACATATACATGTTTAATTTGATGATAACATATCTATCTTATCTTTAAGGAGGAAATCCTGCAAATGACGTCAGCTGAGGCCCTTGCTGAGCTAATGTATCACTGTGTTACACGTAGGCCTTGCCCCAATGATAAATTAATTAAGAATATATGTAGTTTGACTTGCACGGATCCCTCTGAGACCCCTCAAGCTAAATTAATCTGCTCCATGGAGAGTATTGATGACCAAGGTCTCCTGTGAGCAAACAGAAGTCAAAGGTCCATGTGCTGGCTGGTGAAGATCGATCAAAGGGTGGATGGATTTATTAGTAAACGTGGATCTGAGCTATCATTAAGGCTTCTATGTGAGATTGGTGCTTTGTTATTTGATAAACTTCCTAAGCTGTGGGATTGCCTGACTGAGGTGCTTTGTTATTTTATCATGTCCCTATTTTTCTTCGGTGAGGGACCAAAAAAGGCCCCGTGGGTTTTGTCAAGGATCAATAAGGGCGTTCGAAATTCATGGTGGACTACTCAAATCCGCGTCAGCAAACTAACGTGCCAAGTGTGCACCGTTAGTTGGGCCGTTAAATGGGATTTAACGGAAGGACTAACGTGGCCTGTTTTTTGTAATTTAAGCGACCAATATGTCCCTCTTTTATTGCTAGGGACCAATAAAGACTTCGTGGATATTGTCAGGACCAAAAAGAGTATTTACTCTTAAAAAAACACACGATTCAAGAAAAAGAGATAAGAGCTTAAAAAAAATTCCTCCTATGAGCTTTTAGTTTTCAACTATTTTTTTCAATATAAAAAAAAAACTTTTCATTATAAGAACTTTTCCCATAACTTGTTTGGCTTTAACTTATGCCTTATATATAGTTTCTAACTTAAAAATAAGAGAATCCAAATAGGCTATGAGACCTCTCTTTATCGTTATTGACTTGTAAAACAAGGTTAAAAGGTTCAATCAACATGAGAGGATAGTAAGATTCAAAAACAATTATAATTGCAGTTATTATAGGGTCATGTTATTTAATAGAGTTGATTAATTTTACTTTTATATTTTTCTCTGTGTTTTTGCAAGAGGGGTCCAGGGGATCCTTATCCTATGCAAAAAAAAAAGTATAGTATAGTTAGGCAAGGTAATGAACCGAGATTCTTGTGTCAAAACTAGAACTGTAGAGAACCTGGTTTCGAATTGTCTGGGAGCATCACTGACACTGGTTAGTTCCTTGACGTTCCATAGAAAAACTATTGAGTGGATAATAGAAATCCAGAGCAGCTATTATATCCTCATCGTACCAATAGATTCATGCACGAGGTGATGGCAAGTCTTTTTAGTCTTTGAGAAGTAGATTGATTTAGACATAAAGCGGCGATAGGATAATAACCAAAGAAAATCCCCACTACCCACCGCCGGATTCTCTTCGCGCCCTCTGTTTTCTTTCGCTAGGCGGTTAATGGGACAAATGTTTCTATTAGCTTTGGGCCATAAAAAAAATCTTATCGGGAATGGAAATCTGGGGCTCCAATTTGAGTACTTAGCATGTTGTTTTCTAATTAATTTATATTTTATTTCCCTCTAAGTATCCACACTCTCAAGAAGTCCTTGTCAGGAACTGTACATTTATTACTTAGCTTCTAAAAGAAAAAGTCGTCCATGCAATTGAAGTTTATGCCAAAGACATGAATACATGCATTGGAGGTCCAAGCTGATCAAGGTGGTGGTAAGAGGTGAAAATGATGCTTACTACAGATAAAATTCGATCAATAGTCAAAATGAGATAGTTTGAACAGACCCCTCTTTCCATGTAGCAGGATCTAATTGGAAAAATTCTTTGGTATATTCAACCGGTGAGGCAAATTCTTGGAAAATTTTGGGATAAGAGGACATGCCTCTGTTCTCGAAGGGAAAATTAGTATCATCCTTCCTTCGGTAGCGAAACTCAATGCACCCGTTGTTCCAATGAGGGACTAGCCTTTGAGTTGTACTCCGAGACTCAATGCACCCGTTGTTCCAATGAGGGGCTAGCCTTTGAGTTGTACTCCGAGGACAAGGTAAACGGAGGAGGTTGAATGAGAATACCAGTTGTACTCCGAGGACAAGGTAACCGGAGGAGGTTGAATGAGAATACATTTAACGTTATACCAAAAACAAAAAACAGTTATTTTAATGTTTTTTTTACCTCCAAACAAATACATAGGCTAGCATGCTGCAGGCCACAAATATGTTTCCAGTGTTGTGCTAGAGAATCCGGTTCCTTGGCTCTTTGGCTTATTCCTTTCTCGGCTTTTTTTTCTAAAGGCAAGCATAGCTTTGTGCTTTGCTATACAGGCAATAGAATAGGATTTGGTATATAACAGTATAGAGATGTAGAAGTTTTCCTTTTTTTAATCCTTCACTAACAGTATGTGCCCTTTCCCCCCCTCAAAAAGTAGTTCGTTACTTCTTTTAAACTTGAGAAAAGTCCTGATTCTTCTTTTAGAAACGCAACGGAATTAAGATGAGTAATTAAATATATGCTTCTTTCCACAATACAAGAAAGCATATACTTCTCTTCACAGTAAACTCTTCCCATATACAAACAAATAGTTGAAGATGCAAATTTTCTCCATCATTGATGGATACATAACTCAATACAAACAACACATAACTGAGATTAACAACGTTTGTACCTGCATATACATATTACACATGTCAAAATACATGAACAGAGATAAAATCAGTAAGGAATTAAAATACTTTGCACCGTTTATTCTTTCTTACACTTCATAGCACATTAACCTTGATGCTTCATTGGTGAAACCAGAGTTTCACAGTAGACCTCTGCATCAAACCAGCCCTTCCCACCCTCAATCCTAGGATACTTAAACGATTGGTTTCTTGGGTCATACAGAATCAAGTCAAACTCAAACATCAACAGGATTCACCGTTCTCTGAAATGCAATATGGCCCTGAATAGGAAAAATCTTCAGGATTAGGCAAATAAGGAATGGTCACCAACTTAACCCAAGACTCTCTGACTCCATAGTCCTTCATTAGCCACACAACAAAATCGGTTCTTTTGTAATCATAATTCATGCATAGGCATCCCCGTAAAACACCCAAAGAAGGGGTGGAACATTCTTCCTTTTCATAATCAGGTGGCAGAACTTCCCTATATGTTTCCTTCTGCAGGTCCAAAGAAACAATAACCCATAAAGAACTTGACCCAAGAGAGTAATTAGCAGCCCAATTAAGAGTACCACTGACAAATTTCCCAGAACTTTGGTAGGGTGAGACACCATGAGGGAAATCCTGAATCTTTCTCCAAGAATTGGTGGCCATACTATAAACCTTCACTTTAGATTCACTGAAGAACTCATTAGGATCGCAAAACACAGCCACCACCTTGTAATCTTCAGTGACATGATCATAACCAAGGCCAAAAACAGTGAAACACCCCGGTCTCCAATTATTACCCAAAGGTGGAGATTTCTTGGAGACCCTAATGGAAGGATTCCAGAGAAGCACACAGTCTCCTTTTATGGCAAAACAAAGCAACCCATTACAAGAGCCAACAATCCCATCATGGCGGTACTTGTTCTTAACTGGGTAGTTAAGGTCCTCACAAATGGACAATGAGTTATTGAACAAAGAGCTCACATAGCAAGACTTGAGGTGAAACTCAGCGGTTGTGTCACTCAATATGATCTTATGGTTGGTGAAGTGGGTGCTCTGAGTTGAAAAGTGAAGATGCTTTTTGATGAAGTAAGGATCAGATATCAGTGACATCCATGACTTGCATACACACCTGAACTTTAGAAGAGACCTCACGGGAAGCCTTGAAAGAATCTCAACAACGAGCTCATCAGGGAGGAAGGGTAATGGAAAGGGTGTCACTCCTGACTCAGACATAGCTTGCTTCTGAACCAAAGAAGGTGGAAGTGGTGAGGTTTGGTCTATGTGATTGATGAGTCGCTCTCTCTTCTTGGTGGCACCTAGGTGGCGGCGTTGGTGGTGGTAATAAGCACTTCCCTGTGATGACATGTCAATAACGGAGGAGATTGTGGCGTTTGTGGTGATGTAGTGATGATGTAGTGATGTGTGATGAGTGTTTCTGTTGAGTTATTCTGAGAGGTTCATGTGGTGGTTGATGAAGATGATGAATAGTATATATTATTATGATTGCTGAGACTTTAATAAAAGTAACCCATGAAATGGAACTGTGTTGCTTGAGACCTAATACAACGCCACGTTGCAGTTTTGGAAAGACACAAGATAAAGAAGAGGAAGAAAATGAGATAAAGAATCTAATATGCTTCCAAAACAACAATGATTAATTAATCAAATGTATGTTGGGTTTTGCTTAATTTTTGGGTTTAACTTTTCTTATGTTGTAATTTTTATGCATATTTTATATTAAAAAAGAAAAAAAATTAATTGGCACGGAAAACGAATTTGTGTAGGAAAATGGGAGTACCTCATGTGACATGAGAGTATTATTTCCCTTAATTTTTATGCAAATAAAAACCTCATTAGTTGTATACTATTATTACTAAAATTTTATAGAATTCTCTTTCATTATAACAATATAAATTTATCTAACACTTTAATTTTATAGTATTTATCATACATGCTTACTCATATACAATATAAAATCATATAATAGTCGCTTTCCACCTCGTACGTTGTTGTATAAGATTTAACTTGGTATGCTCTTATTTTTTTATGTTACATTTAACTTGGTGTCTCAGTTGCTTCAAGACGAAGTAAGCATTCTCATGACAAGGCAGAACCTACAAATAAAATTTTACATACTCATCTCATTGAGAAGATTTCCATCACTTCATCTCACCACCTCAATTGCTGCTTTTTCTTTAATTTTCTTTGCCATAGTTTGCATCAGCAATCTTTTTGTAGCGGTGAGGGCTTGTCGCTTATTCTACCTCTGTCACTCACTTGTGACAGCTATTCACACTGTTTATATGTTGAAGATTAGTGTTAACATGCTTTTCATTAAGTCCCGCACGGTTATGCCACGCATTCTTTCTGTTTTTTTTATTCGTTTTGCTTATCTTTCCCTCCTTGGATGATTTCGGTGAGTCACTCAAAAGTTTGCTGTGGAAACAACAAACTAAGAATGAAATTTTTTCATTCTATTATCATCTTTTATCATGAGATGGACATGCACACCAGCTGCACATCATTTCCAATCTCCCCTACTTACAATTTAATAATAGTGTACTTCATACAATTTGTTATGCTGTAGACCTGTAGCTTGTTTACTTGTCAATCTCCCAAAAATATCATGCAGTAGTTGTTTTTTTTTTTTTATGAGTAAAAAAATCATATAGTTATATTTTTTAAAAAAAAATCACAAAATAATATTATTTTATAATATTTTACTCAATCAAGGTAGTTAGTTGTATACATTTTTGGTTCATTATAAGTTGTGTACATTGTACATGCATAATTGTCACATTAGAAGTTGAGGAGTTGTGCACAAATCACATGCACAACTAGTTACGCCCAGGTGCATGCACAATTAATTAGATTTTGTCATGTGATGTCATCGTGATTATTTGTGACACCTTCCAACTAATATGTGTACCATGGAATACATATCCAAAATGAAGTAATAGTACAATCTACACATACACATGTTCATATAAGTTACAAAAACAAAGTAGAGAATCGCACAAACTGATTGGAAACTTGAACTCATTTTGATAGGAACCTAAAAAAAGATTATGACATTTTAGAGAATCGGAAGATACGAAGAGGGAAAGAGAACATTGGAAGATTATGACCATTATAATAGAGAATCACATATATGATGACAACAATGCCACGTAAAAAAATTCAATTAGTTGTGCATATGACGAGGGTGGAGAGTGATCGCCGCTGTGAAAGGACATGGACTAGGAGCGTTTCTTGGCAAGCTTTCAACAATAGGGTACATGAATGAATCGAATCAACACCCGAAAGAGAGGGATTCCAGAGACTGTGCTGGTATGGGATGGTACAGTTGGGAATGACTTATAAAAATTAATTGATACTATCTATACTAACAAGATGCATCTACTTTTCGGTAGCCCGGAACAGAAGAACTCCATAGTTAAGCATGCTTGACTTGGGGCAATTCTGAGATGAGTGATCTCCTGCGAAGTTTTCTCGAGAAATATGCGAGTGAGGACAATGCACACTAAAAAGTCTCGTGTTAATGTGTGGGGACAGTCGTTGATACTTATTAGTTGCCAAATAACTTGTGAGAGCTTATCATGTGGCAGTTGCGAATGTACCACATGCACAACTAGTCAGGCATTAGATATGTATGCAATTGAGTACATTAGTTAGATAAAATATTTAAAAATAATATAATCCAGTATTTTTTTATAATGCAATTATATTGCTTTTTTGCTTTTTTTTATACCCTTTTAATAAGACATGTGTTTACAGGAATATTCCACTATAAATAAAAACTGTTTAAAAAGATAATGAGAAATACAAGATTATATTATTATGGCATTTTCATGTGTTTGGGCAATCATAACAGGTCGGATAGGAGGATGAACTAAAGAAATAGAATTTCTCTGTTGTTATTTAAACTAGTGAGGGAAAAAACATTGCAAGGATTATATTAAGCAACATGGACAAGATTGGGCTTACCCAATATGCATGCCTAATTTGTTTCACAAGAATCATAGATATGATGTATATGTACTATGTTCATTCTATATCAATAATACAGGTCCAAAAATCTAACATACAGGACAACAAAAATAGTCCTTCCGACTTTCCATCTGAACCAAACCTTGCAAGGGAATATCATGTGTTGTACACTGTTACGAGGAGTGTTCATGGTGCTGTCACTCATTGCCAGTTGTGATGGACAGGGCAACATGTTCACATTATATTAAATATTTGACACAACCTAAAATAACAATAATATACAAAATAAAACCATTATGAATATGATATAAAATGACGTAGTTTCATCAAATATATACCAAAATGACGTAGTTTCAACTAAAACAAAAAAACAAAACCATTTCCCGTTAAACCCGACTAGCGAGTGTAGGGTGGAGGAAATTCTTGTACGCAGCCTTACCCTTGCATAATTGCAAAGAGACTGTTTCCTGGATTCGAACCCATGACCTTTCAGAGTCATGAAGGAACAATTTTAGCACTACTCCGGTTCGCCCCCTTTAGTGATATAAAATTATATCATTCAAAGTGACAAACATTTTTTCCCTACTTCTAAACAAGGTTTAAAATCTTAGACTTAATAAAACTATAACTTATTTAGGAACCTACATATCCATCCGACAGCTCTGCTACTTCTTGGTCAAGAGACTAGAAATATAAAAAGGCTAACATGGGTTGCAGGGTTGCTATACTCTTGGCTAGCCATCTGCTGCTAGCTGCAACAGGTGCAAGCAATGGCAGCCACTAAAGAACAGAGTTGAGAAGAAAGGAAGAGAAAAAGAATTAAGAGATAAAGTACTCATGCACAGCAGTCAGTGCTAGTTGAAAGACTCGGAGAGTCTCAGGCCTCAGGGTCTGTTTGGTTGTGCAACAGAACATGTTGAGGAGTTTCTCAAAGGTGTTGGGGGCTGAGTTTATTTGGCTGGGAATGTCTAACAAAATTAAATCCCAATAGCCATCAGAAATGCTTAATTTTACCATATCCTCTAAATTCTTGTGGAAGGTATGTTCTCAAAGTATAAGAAACAATTAATTGTACCATTCAATGAAATGAAAAAATCTCTCTCTATATATTAAGGATCCAAAAGCCAACAAAACAAGTTCTAAAGTTATTGTGAACTTTATTAAGAACAACACGAATGATAATATTCAATTTGTTTTAAGTCACAATGTACTTTGAAATTTTTGAAGGAAACATTATGAACATTGGGCAGCAGTTACCTTGTAGAACTCAATAAAGAGATGGACACATAATTACTATTTGCAACCACCATAACCAAATCCAATCTCACCTCCTGCTACATCATACACTATCTCTAACGTTTTCTGTTGAACGTTTCCAAAAAGTACAAGATCTTCACCTCCCGGATATGGTGCAAAAGGCAAACAAACAAGGGTGGAGTTGAGTGGGAAAGCTATACCAATGTGAGGTAGATCTAAAACAAGACCATCTGCAAACAAGAAGCTCATTTTTGGAATTTTAAGTTTAAGAAGACTACCAACATCGTAACATGTGTCGAGAATTTGAAACGGTTTCGCCAACTGATAATGGGACATGGCTTTTCTGTATGCTTCTCGCAAAGTAATATAATCCTTGGTTGGTAACCTTGTAATAACTGTACCAGAATCAATGCTTGCAGTACCACTCTTGAAAGCAATGGGAAGTTTGGTGTTGCCAAGTTTTATTCCAACAAGATTAATGCCATAACCTGCTCCTAGCTGTGTGAAATTCAAGGATTTCGAAACTGGTTTAGCCTTACCAAATTTGAGAAAACCAATCTCACTTGCTTTTGATGGTAAACAGTATGAAAAAACTCTCTGATATGTGTTGGCTGTTTGTTCCACAAATGATAAAAAACCCTGGTCGAGCCCAAGTATGCCATCAATGCCTTTGACGCTGACATTAGCAAATTCAGCACACCCAAATATTGTGTCATTGAAAGTATCGGATCCTACACTTAGCCTTTCTTTAGCAAGAAATCCACGGAGTGATGATCCATCTACATAAGCTCCGCCGTACAAGCATGTTGAGGTTGAAGAGCAACTTGAATTCCCTGCATCGTTTTATGATAAGAATCAAATAACATAGATGTTAGGTTGTGTTCAGGGTTGAACATTAACACTAGGTTAAGTATTTGAGATAGGCTAACGATGGATATGATCTGATGAGATAAACCAGAGCGAGTGTTTATGTTCTGTATGAATGGGTGAAAGTTATGATCTGATCTCTCTTCCTTTGGTACTATCAGTGTATATATAGCGATTCTCATGAGCGGTTAAGGAGGAGGATCATGGGTATGAAGTAATTCCTTTAGTGGTGATCACGGCAGTTACGGAGAAGAATGAGATCATGGGATCAAACCCAAGATTTGGACTCAAGGGCATGGCGAAGTCGGATAATGAATTAAACCAGAAGCTAAGGTTAAACCCGGAATAGGTTGCAAGTCATAAAGAAGCTTATATAGGTTAAAGCTACCTACTTGGCTAACAGAATGTATTACAACATTGAAAAGTTTTATTTGCTAAGAATATCTTGAATGAGCTAGTTAAGTGATCACAGCCTTATTGCATGCATGACACAGGAAAAAAAAATCTGCATAATCTATTATTGAATACATAGTTACCTAAAGTGGTATTGGTCAGAGTGCATGTGTGTGAGGGACATGTAACGTTGATGTAAGTTGAAGATTTTGATGGATCAAAGATTGGATCTGCTTGCTTGTAACAACCATGGGAACTTCCAAGCTTACACGGTTGGCATTGAGTCCATATGAGACTACTTCCTGTATCCATCACAAGCGTCAACTCCTTTTTAGGTGTTCCCAAACCCACATTCACAACGTATTGAAGAGTATTGTTACTATCCCATTTTACTTTAACATTGTTCTTGCCATAGAGCTTTGACTGCAGCTTGGAGTTTACTCTTGTTTGGTCTCCTTCAAGGATTTGAAGTACAGAAGGAGCATTTGCTTTGCCATGCTTGTTTGGAGAGCAGGGTCCATATTTGTGGAACAATTTCAGACCCTCCTCTTTGGATGAGACTACAGTTCAAACCAATCACATCTTCAAAAATTTACTCTGGGAAAATAATTAAGTGATAGAGCCTGAATCTAGTTTCATAATGAAATAGGTGTGTGTGTGTGTTTGTGTGTGTGTGTGTTGGGGGCAATGCAATATTAGTGGAAGAGGAAAATATGCAAATGGTTTAGTATTGTTGACTTTGAATTCGGCAGAACATTGACTGGAAACTTGTTTTGTAGTATGAGACAAGAAAGCGAACCTCTACCAGAAGGACTGCAAGTGGATTCTGTCAGTAAAGAGCTGAATTCAACAAAGTGGAAATGGTTACTTTCTGTACTCTGTAAGGCACAACTTTGGTGCATAGAATTGAAAAGAAAAAGCAGAACAAGAAAGCAAAGCAGAGAGAAAGTGAAGTTTCCCATGTTTCTGGTAATGTTCTTCCTCTGAAGTTCTGGTGCTAATAAGCAGTGTTATGTACTCTTATATAAGCATCACCAAGTAGCAATGCATATTAAAATTAAATATGTTCATTTGAAGCATTCAATGCTTATATATACTAATGACGGCAATAAAACATGCATTTTAAATAAACAAAAAAGACTGCCCCAGGTGCAGATGCGTATTCACAATTATTTTATTTTATTTTTTAACCATTTGATACATTCAATGAGAATACCGATTAAGTTTAGACTTTTAAGTAGTTTGAATAATCACTAACTTCCAATAACGGAATGCTAACGGATTGGAGCTCATTCTTGCCTTGGCTGCCTACTCCTGATTGAGGATATTCATTTTAATTATCACTAATGTTTATTTCTTATGCATTTTCATTTGTTTCTGAATACACTTTCTTGGTTAAATCATAAATTGTGTTTTCCAATTGAATATTGACTACTCAGCTGTGTTAATTTAGAAAGCCTTAAATGATAATATTTACAATTTTATCTTTTTTATATTTGTTTTTAAATTTTTAAATAATTAATTAATAATGGTAATTTTAAATAATAAAAATTAAAGACTAACTTCAATATGTGTAGTTTCCATCTAATCGAGCCACTTATCCATTCCATATTATAAAATCATCTTTTTCGATGAAAATTTGACTCTTTCAAGTCAAATGTTCTTAAATTATCTAAAACCTTGGCCCTGTTGATGACTAACCGGTTAAATGACTTGACTAGACGGGGTCGTGGCTACTTGCTAGATGTAAATATTATTACGTGTTTTATTAATCTCATGTTAAAATAGATAAGTTATCTATGTTATAGAGATAAATTTGTGGCTCTACCACTTAAAAAAAATAATAAGATAAGAAAAGAAAAAGATTGCAAAGTTATCGAAGGATGTGTGGGAGAGAAAACTTATCTTATGTAACATGAAAATAATTTTTCCCATACACACACATATAGGGTCAGGATCATTTTACACCAGTGTAAGTTACACACTTAATTTTGTCTGTTAATTCTACTTATATCTAAGGGCTCAAATTTCTTAGAAATGTGAGTCATTGGATACAAGTGGATCAATGGTCAAGATTGAATGTAAGACTTCTAATTCTTACTCAGATGTAAGAATATCCTGCCCATATATATATATATATATATATATATATATATATATATATATATAGGGTCAGGATCATTTTACACCAGTGTAAGTTACACTCTCAATCTTGTCCGTTGATCCCATTTATATCTAAAGACTCAAATTTTTTAGTAATGTGAGCCGTTGGATACAAATGGATCAATGATCAAGATTGAGTGTAAAACTTCTAACTTTTACACCGGTGTAAGAATATCCTACCCCTTATATAACTTTTATAACACTAAAGTTACTTTTTTCTCTCTCCTCATTTACTTTTCAGAACCCGTCTGCTGACGTGGAGAGAAAGAAAAAAACAACTTTAGTGTTATAACTATGCTCTTCCGGGAGAACATAGTTATAAAAGGGTAGCACTAGATAAGTCTCTCTCGGCTTGGCTCAGCGGTAAGCTTGCTTGCCGTGGTGTGTCAGGTCGTGGGTTCGAATCAGTCTCTCTACAATAAGCAGGGGAAAGACTGCCTAGAGTATTCCCTTACCCAGACACTCATGAAGTGGGTATTTGAACTGGGTCGGCCCTTATATATATATATAGGGTTTATTGTTTATTATGTCACTGGATGGTCAAGTCAGTATTAAACTACGTCGTTTTGTTTATTTATTTCCTTATATTTATTGATTCACCTTTGAATAGTTATGATTCCATTTTTCTCTCTCTTCCTTAATCACAATTGATTCGCTCTTGTACGGTTATGATTATGATTTAGTGACTGGACAAATGCTTATATCGAGTGACTTGACACTCATCAAACCCATATATATATATATATATATATATATATATATATATATATATGAGGCAGGATATTCTTACACCAGTGTAAGAGTTATAAGTCATACACTCAATCTTAATCATCCACTCGTATCTAATGTCTCACATTACTAAAAAATTAGAGCCCTTAGATATAAGTGAGATCAATGGCCAAGATTGAGAGTGTAACTTGTACTAGTGTAAAATGATCCTGACCCATATATATATATATATATATATATATATATATATATATATATATGAGGAGGGATATTCTTACTACCAAAATCTTCTACTACCAATTCACTACCTATCTAATCACCATTGGATCAACATTTTCAATTTTTTTTAGCAATCTCTCTCTTTGATTCAATGGTGATTAGATAGGTAGTAAGTTAGTAGTAGAAAATTTTGGTAGTGAAAATATCCTTCCCCTATATATATAGGCTTTAATGTTTCTATACTAAATATAGACAAGTTATTTACGTTTGCTCCCAAAACGAAATCATTTTGAGCTCAATGTACATATCTACATTGACCAGAAAAATCGAACATATATATATATATATATATATATAGGAAAAATATTTCTACCGCTACTTTAGATAAAATTATTTACAGCTGCCATTTTAATTATGTTTTCCCTGTAGAACATAGTTATAACTCTAAAATTGTTCTTTTCTTTCTCCACGTCAGCAAAAAAGTTCTGAAAAATAAATGAGGAGAGAGAAAAAAGAGAAACTTTAATGTTATAACTATATTTTCATGGAATGGAAGAACATAGTTAAATAAGTTTATCTAAAGGGCTATAGAAATGTTTAACTTTATATATATATATATATATATATATATATATATATATATATATATATATATGGTGAAATAACATTGGACATCGTCATATCTGGCTAATCTACTAATCCTAAGTGGTGTTTAGGCTCGGATAATATGATATCTCCCCATGGAGCATCGTATTTAATACATTGCAAACTTAATAAGAGAAGGATACACAATTACTATTTGCAACCACCGTAACCAAATCCAATTTTTCCTCCTGCAACATCGTACACTATCTCTAACGTTTTCTGTTGCACGTTTCCAAAAAGCACACGATCTACGCCTCCCGGATACGGTGCAAATGGCAAACAAACAAGGGTGGAGTTGATTGGGAAAGCAAGACCAATGTGCGGTAGATCTAAAACAAGACCATCTGCAAACAAGAAGCTCATTTTCGGAATTTTAAGCTTGCGGCGACTATCAACATGGTAACATGTGTCGAGAATATCAAACGGTTTCGCCAACTGATAATGTGACATGGCTTTTCTGTATGCTTTTCGCAAAGTAATATAATCCTTGGTAGGTAACCTTGTAACAACTGTACCAGAATCAATGCTTGCAGTACCCCTCTTGAAAGCAATTGGAAGTTTGGTGTTGCCAAGTTTTATTCCAACAAGATTAATGCCATAACTTGCTCCTAGATGCGTGAATTTCAAGGATTTCGAAACTCGTTTAGCCTTGCCGAATTTGAGGAAACCAATCTCACTTGCTTTTGATGGGAAACAGTATGAAAAAACTCTTTGATATGTGTTGGCTGTCTGTTCCACAAAGGATAGAAAACCCTGGTCCAGTCCGAGTATGCCATCAGTGCCGGCGACGCTGACATTAGCGTTGGTTTCAGCACACCCAAATAGGATGTCATTGAAAGTATCGGATCCTACACTTAGCCTTTCTTTAGCAAGAAATCCACCGAGTGATGATCCATCTACATAAGATGACACGTACTCGCATGTTGAGGTAGAAGAGCAAGCTGAAAATCCTGCATTGTTTTATCATAAGAATCAAATAACGTGATGTTAGGTTGCAAGTCATACAAAAGCTTAATTTAACCCAAAAATTGTAAGACGTGAGATTACATTAATGATTTTTATATCATATTTCTTATGTTAAAATATAAGTTATAACCTTGAACTTTAACCATGTTTTAATTTATCTCCTTATACTTTTAATTGTTTCAATTAATCCATGTACTTTAATTGTTTTAAATTACCTCCTACTTTATAATTGTTTCAATTAAACCTCCTCACATGCCCTAAGCCCAAAATCTTAATAATTTCTTCTCTCTTTTCTTCGACTTCTCCCATCTCCTAATACAATTTTATTTGGATCTTTTCTCAGTAGTTTGGGATGATTTCGATTTGGATCAGATAAGATTAACGTAGAAGAATCTTCACAAAGTTTGGGATGGGATGATCTTGTTATTATTTATTCACAAAGTTTCCAGTGATGATATTTTCTTCTACGATCTGGGATGATCTTTTCTTCTCTCTTTTCTTTAGCTCTTGATTATTTATTCACAAAATTTCCAATGATTGTCTCCCCTTCGTAGAAGATGTTAATAATTTTTAAGAGAGATCTTAGGAGAACATAGAAGAAAAGAGACATATTAATCTTATCTGATCCAAATCGAAATCATCCCAAACTATTGTAATAAGAGATGAGATAACATAGGAGAATTTTTTTTGAGATTTGGGGCTTAGGTCACACAATTTGTAAAATTTTTAACAGAATTATTGATTTGAAACACTTATAAAGCACAGGGGGTAATTTGAAATATAGTCAAAGTTCAAGAGGGTAAGTTATATTTTAGCCTATTTCTTCAATAGTTAAAGCTACCTACTTTTTCTTTTTTAAGCTACCTACTTGGCTAACAGAATGTATTACAACATTGAAAAGTTGGATTTGCAAAGAATATCTTGAATGGGCTAGTCAAGTGATCACAGCTAGCTAGCCATATTGCATGCATGACACAAGAAAAAAAAAATCTGCATAATATATTGAATACATAGTTACCTAAAGTGGTATTGGTCAGACTGCATGTGTGTGAGGGACATGTAACATTGATGTAAGTTGAAGATTTTGATGGATCAAAGATTGGATCTGTTTGCTTAAAACAACCATGGGAACTTCCAAGCTTACACGGTTGGCATTGAGTCCATATGAGACTACTTCCTGTATCCATCACAAGCGTTAACTCCTTTTTAGGTGTTCCCAAACCCACATTTACAACGTATTCATCAGTATTGCTACTATCCCATTTTACTTTAACATTGTTCCTGCCATAGAGCTTGGACTGATTGGAGTTCTTCAATCTTGTTTGGTCTCCTTCAAGGATTTGACGTACAGAAGGAGCATTTGCTTTGCCAAGCTTGCTTGGAGAGCACGGTCCATATTTGTGGAACAATTTCAGACCTTCCTCTTTTGATGAGACTACAGTTCAAACCAATCACAGCTTCAAAAAAATTACTCTTGGAAAATAAGCCTGAATTTAATTACTTTCATGATAAGAACATTGAATTGAAACTTGTTTTGTAGTATGAGACAAGAAAGAACCTGTGGCAGAAGGGCTGCAAGTTGAAGCTGTGAGTAAAGAGCTGAATTCAACAATGTGGAAATGGTTGCTTTCTGTTGGTGTCTTACTCTGAAAGGCCCAACTTTGGTGTATAGAATTGAGAAGAAAATAGAGAGCAAGAAAGCGAAGCAGAGAGAAAGTGAAGTTACCCATGTTTCCGGTAATCATCTCCTTCTAAAGTTCTGGTGCTAATAAGCAGTTGTATAATATGTACTCATATAAGCATCACCAAGTAGCAATGCAAATTAAAATTAAAATTAAATATGTTCATATATGAAGCATTCAATGTGTATATATTATATACTAACGAAATGGTAATAAAAACGTGCATTTTGAACAAACAAAAAAGACTGCCTCAGGTGCAGATGCGTATTAACAATAAAAATTTAACCATTTGATACATTCAATGTGAATACCAATTCAGTTGAGACTTGTTAAGTAGTTTGAATAATCAACTAACGTCGATTAACGGAATACTAAAGGGATTTTATTTCTTAGGAATTTTCGTTTGTTTCCGGATCCACTTTTTTGGTTAATCCATAAACTGAGTACTGACTACTCAACTGTGCTAATTTAAAAATCTTTAAATGATGATATTTACAATTTTATCCTTTGGGTATTTTTTTTTATTTTTTTGAATAAATAATTAATATTGATAGTTTTACAAAAAAAAAATAAAAAAAAAATTAAAGAGTAACTTCAATCTGTGTAGTTTGCATATAATCAAAGCCAATTATCCATATCATATAATAAACTCATCTTTTTCGATGAAAATCTGACTTTTTCAAATCAAATGTTCTGAAATTTCCCGAAACCTTGCCCCAATTTAAACAATGTAATTAGAAACAACCAATTCAATAATTGACGTGTAACCGGTTAATGATTAGACGGAGTCGTGGTCACTTGCTATCTGTAAATAGCAAAGGAAAAAAATATTTATCCTTTGAAATGATAAAATTTATATCATTATATTCTCACAAAATGGTGGGACCCATATTTTTATTTTTATTTTTTGTCTATTTTTTTTCTCTTTTATCTATATTTTTCTCTCATTTAAAATGACACAACTTTACCTCTTATTTAAAATGATACACACTTTGCTTAAAAAAAACACACACACTTTTTTCAAATACTAAATACTCAATTTTGTATCTTTTGAATTCCAAGTTCAGTTTATGTCTTGATGAGTTCCACCTTAAACTTTCTCTGCTAGTTACGAGTAATCATCGGCAAAGTGATTCTAACACAGGAGCATACAAGCAAACTCAATTAAAAACGGTCCTTACTCATCTCAACACAGGTCACTTCATAGGACTTAAGATTAGTCCAACCTTCGCTTTCGACGTCCGCTTCCTCTATTTTACTCAACATCATCATGGCTGAGACATTTGGCAAAATGAAAAAAAAAGAAAAAGAATAATAGAGATAATTTTATTTTTTATATACACATAAAAGTGTATAGTCCCATATGGAGCCATGTGAAGAGAAGGAAAAAAATAGATTTCACATATTTTTATGGGTGCATAAGAAATAAAATTATCTTTTAACGAGAAATATTAATTAAAAAAAAAGCCCTTTAATTACAAAATTTATGTAGGGTAAAGTTTATTATAATATTTCGTCTGACTTGATTATATTATGTGAAATGGACAAGTGGATTGATTAGATGCAAATCACATATATTGAAGTCAGTCTTTATTTTTTATTGTTTAATCTTTTTAAAAAAATATAAAAAATATTTCTAAATTAACACTGTCAGTAGAAGTCAGTATACTGCTAGTTTTACTGTAGGGCAAAAACTGCAACTTTTCCAAAACTGAACTAATTTGTAGTAAAATCAATTGGAAAGCACAATTTTTGATTAACCAAGAGATAAGTGGATTCAGAAAGAAAGGAAAAATCCAAAGAAATAAACACGAATGATGATAAAAATTAATAACTTCAATCAGGAGTAGACAGCGAATGCAAGAATCACCTCCAAGAAACTGCAATAAAATCATTTAGCATTCCGTTAATTTAGGTTAGTGGTTAACCAAAACTATTTAAAAGGTATTAAACTAAGGATGAAGTGATTTTAAAAGATGTAAAGTTATATTATCTTAAGAGAGAGAAAAAGATAGATAAAGGAAGAAAGAGTTGACAAAAAAAGATAAAAGTGTGAGTCTCATCTCTTTATGAGAGTAAAAAGATATAAGTTTATCATTTAAAAAATAAACACTTTTTCCTTAAATTAATCTGTGTTCATATGGAATGTTTAAATTAATTAATATTTTATTGTCAGTACGCATTTGCGCATGCGGCAGTCTTTTTTTCTTATTCAAAATACTTCGTTTGCTCCACTGAGACAATTTTAAGATCAGCCATTATTGCCATATGCATTGCTACTTGGGCAAGGCTTTGAGTTTTTTTTTTTTTTATGATTTTATAATTTTTTATTTTAATTTTTGTTCACATCACATTGATTTTCAAATTAGTTGACTTCCATATAGACTTTGGCTATCAAAAAAAAATTAGTTGACTTCCAAGAATTCTAATAAAGACAACTTTTACTCACTCGTTGCCGTGGGTATATATATATAAGGGTAATGGTCATATAAATAAGAGTATATACAGCAATGCTTCTTAGCACCAGAACTTCATAAGAGTGAGACACCAATGGGCAACTTCACTTTCTCTCTGCTTCTCTTTCTTGCTCTGCATTTTCTTCTTAATATATCTATACACCAAAGTTGTTCCTTTGAGAGTGAGACACCTACAGACAGCAACCATTTCCACATTGTTGAAATCAGCTCTTCACAGCTGATAGCCTCAAACTGCAGCCATTCTGCCACGGGTTGGCTTTCTTGTCTCATACTACAAAACAAGTTTCAATTCAATATATGTTCTGCCAAATCAAAATCAACAATTCTATAAACCATATGCATATGTTCCTCCTCCACTAATATTGCATGCATTGCCCCCCAACACACACACACACACACACTTATTTCATCATGAAACTAATTAAATTCAGGTTCAATTATAATTATTTTCCTAGATTAATTTTTTGAAGATGTGATTGGTTTGAACTGTAGTCGAATCCAAGGAGGAGGGTCTAAAATTGTTCCACAAATATGGACCGTGCTCTCCAATCAAGCATGGGAAAGCAAATGCTCCTTCTGTACGTCAAATCCTTGAAGGAGACCGAACAAGATTGAGCTTCAAGCAGCAGTCCAAGCTCTATGGCGAGAACAATGTTAAAGTAAAGTTGGATAGTAGCAGGTGGAAAAATTGGATTTGGTTAGGGCGGTTGCAAATAGTAATTGTGCATCCATGATCCATCTCTTAATGAAGTTTGCAATATATTAAACATATGTATATCATGCAGTCACAAGATTGAAGATGTCATTCACAGATTAAAGTTTATATTAATATTTTAATATCATACCAGAAGTGGTGAACGACATCCACCAATAAGAATAGCAGATTATGTGGTGACCGACGGCTTTAGTAAATGATGAGATTATTTTTGTTTTAAATTTTTTAAATATGTTTAATTATTATGAAGTTATAATATAAAGGGAGTATCGATGTCCCAAAATGTTGCTCGGAAGTGTATAAAAGAGACAACAGAAGTTAGTGCATAGGAAGATTTGGAATGGTGTTCATTGATAGATCAGGAGCAAGTTTCTGTCAGAAATCTGAAGCAAAGATTAAAAATAAAGTGCAACAAATTAAATTGCAGAATATTAAATGTTTCTAAGTTTCTTTTGTTAACAAACACTTGAACAACTGAGATCAAGACCAACACAATTTAATTCAAATAGAATATAATAAAGAAAACTGGCTCGCACGTATGTTCCCCAATCCAGAGTCTATGAGCTAACCAAGCACCTTAGAGCAGTAACATATTGTTACTCAGGTTTGCTTATGACTTAGCACAGATTCCCCTTGTACTTATTTTGCTCCCAGAAATTCCATCTCATAGATTCCTCTCATAAGGTTGAATTGCAAGAGCGAATTGAAGGTCCAAGCACTAGCTGTACCTGAACTTATTGAGTGCCCACCCTTTGTTACTTTTCTGGATTCTTATTGAGTGCCCACCCTTTGTTACTTTTCTGGATTCGCCACTGCTCCCCATTTCACCATATTTTCTTCTCTTTTTCTTATTTTTCCTCCGGCTCATTTTTTATTTGTATATCCCCATTTGTAACCATTTTCTTATCACCTTTTTATATGGTCCTTTTTTTTTGTAGGTTTTTCCCTTATTTTTTTAGGAAACTGATTTACTTAGGCTTCTTCCTTGAATTCTAATTCATTTTTTTGTATTTTCCTATAAAATGTAAAACTGAACAAATCATAAGCCCAAGTTAGCCTTTTGAGATTTAGCAATATTTTTCACCAACACAGCTCAATTCCTATAATGTTATTTGCTCCAACCTAGAATTGTTCAAAAGTGACATTTCAGCTTACATCAATACAAATTCAATTAAATAAAGATGTTAAGCAAGGGAATTAATCACAAATTAAACTAAGATAGATCTCCAAATTGAGATCTATCAAGTATTAGCATTCCAATAAAAAGGAGGAACGGGTCCATATATGATGGACTTTACATTCTGGAGATTCAATTCCATATATTGAGCATGCAGGGCGGCTGATAAGAGTACTTATAACGGCATGTACTTGTTTGTAATTAAAATGATAAACCTTTTTTATACTTAGAGTAATATATACTTATTGTTTTATGTTTCATATGACGCAACAAACAGATCGGGTCATAGACCCGTTCGCTCTGGATTGGGTGGTGTACAGGCATACACACACATATCTGAAGATGACCATGAGAGATGGATAAATGAAAGGTCCAAGGCAATAGTTGTGAGTATTATTGAACATTTACAATTAATATTTATATACTTCGAAAGATGATTAGTTTAAATTCGATTGACTTTAACATCACATACTTTCTATGTAAATTGTAGGATGATTTTATCAGAAAGAGGGAAGAGAGATGGTCAGGTCACTCTAGGAAAGAATGCTAGTAACGCAATGTTAGATAATGAATTGTATGTGTAGGCGGCTAGTGGGATGAATCGCAAAGGATAGATATACAGTTTAGGTACGCACACAGGAGCATACAAGCAATCTCAATTCTCCAACAGGCCACCACCTGTACTGTCCTATCAGGAGCATGATAGGATGCACGAATTGGTTACGTAGCTGCAGGACATGGTTACTTTGCAAGAATGTGAGATGTCATTGATGTGAGGTACGTTTGCACAAATAGCTTCATTTCAATGATGCAGAGGCGAATGGAATTATGCGAAGGATTCCTGGGGCATTATTAGATGTCGAGGATGATGATGAGACTCAATCCTCGTCTCAAAACTTAGGTGATGACCATGATCACGAAGATCTTCCAGCTGCATGAATTTTGTTAATACTGTTTAGATGTTTTTTTTTTTTGATAATCTGTTTAGATGTATTTAATTAGTATATGATATGAACTTTTGTAAAATTGATTGTATTAATTAAGAATAGGTTTTTATAAGAATTATATTGTAGGAAAAGTGATTGTGTAATATTATAGAGATTCGTTTTGCGTGCATTAGTTTTTTTTTTTTTTTTGCTTTTGAAAGTGTGGGCCCCACAAAATGTTGTGTGTGTAGGAAAGTTGTTGGTGTCATGTGACATGATAGATGTAAATCCCTTAAGAATATTTGGTTTTAATATGTTGTTTACTTTGATTATATTTGTTTATCAGGTGCTATACAAAAATTGATATTAATTTTGTAGAGAGAAATTAAAAAAAACTCTAAATTTTTTGTACAGAATCCATTTTCCGTCGAAAATCTTTATAGCAGTTTTCAACAGAAACGTACTGATTTTCCATCGAAAACAATTACAATAATTTTCGACCGAATTTTATTATTTTTTCGTCGAAATTTGTTGACGAAATTTCATTGATTTTTTGTCAAAAAAAAATTTATGGGATTTTTCAACGAAAATATATTTCGTCGAAATTTTTAACAAATTTTATTAAATAAATTGTCTTTTATGGCTGTCATTTTTCGACGGAATAATCAAACTTTCAACAAAAATTATTTTATCAAAAAAATTGCTACTGACGAAGAAAAATACGACAACCTCCTCAATCCCATTGATAATTCAATCAAAAACTTGATTTTCAACGGAGTTTTCACCATTTTTGACCGAATTTTACCATAAAAAAAATTGACTTTTCTATTAGTGAACGATCATTCAATAAGTATATGTTGTCATCTACTCTTGGAGCGACTTGAGAGTAAAAGCTAAAGAGCTAGTGCTACAACATAAAACCTAAGATTGGGTTTCAAAAATTGCATAGTCGACTCTTAAAATGGTTGAATGAGTTCAATCATCTCAACGAAACAAAATCAGAATCAGATCCACAATCTATTGTTAAAAGATGCTTGAATTGAAACATTAAAAACCTGAAAAGGTACTTGTACATTCCAACCACAAAACACTTGGCTCATGTTATAAAGCATATCTAAGTTCAAAATAGAGAAACGAGAGGAACAGAACAAAAACATTAATAAACTTTTCCTATTACAATTCTTGAACTGATGACAAACAGAAATGTTTCATAAAAGTGTAGAATGGAGCTTATCAATGGCAAGATTATGGTGAAGAAAAAAGATGAAGAATGTGTATTCCTTTTCATCCTCCCCTTTCTCTCATTTATTTCCTCTCCTCTTTATTTAGCTTTTCACGCTTTCCTTGATCAGTGTTCCCTATCTCACCATTTTCTCTCTCTTTTTCTTACTTTCCCCCCCTCACCATACGTGTGTATATCCCACTTGTGACCGTTTTCTCTTTCCTCCAAGCTAGCAAAAATGCCTCGAAAGATTCCTTTTGACTTTTCCTTTTAACCCCTTTGCAGGGTCGTTTTTTTTTTTAGACTTTTTTCTCTTATTTTTTAAGTAGACTGATTGGGCGTTTGGTGGGAAAAGCATCATTCTAGAATTTTTGGGCAAAAGAATTGCCCGGTTAAAGTTGATTGGATAAGTTTTTCCAAAGTAATGCAGTCAAACATGTCACATATGCTGACGGGACTAGTCCCGTCACTGACACTGACGGGACTCGTGCCACGTCAGCGTCACGTAGGCATGCTCATTACCGTAAAACTTCTGAAGACCATAACTTGTGACTCGGGTATCCAAATCAGATGATTTTTTTTTTGATTTCACATAACTTTTCGAGATCTACCCAATGATATCTCATTTGACATATTTTATCTCCCACAAACATAGTTCGAAGATCTTTTGGATTTAGATGCTCTTGTGATTGTGATACAATTTTACAAATTCAAATTATGTTTGTGGGAGATAAAATATGTCAAATGAGATATCATTGGGAAGATCTCGAGAAGTTATGTGAAATCAAAAAAAAAATCATCTGATTTGGATACGCGAGTCACAAGTTATGGCCTTTCGAAGTTTTACGGTAATAAGTCTGCCTACGTGGCGCTGACATAGCACGAGTCCCGTCAGTGTCAGTGACGGTACTAGTCCCGTCAGCATATGTGACATGTTTGACTGCATTACTTTGGAAAAACTTATCCAATCAGCTTTAACTGGGCAATTCTTTTGCCCAAAAATTCTAAAATGGTGCTTTAGCCGGCGTTTGGTACCGTGAAGAATTTTTTTATATCCGAAAATCAAGATTCTCAAGAATATGTTGAGAATTTTTTTTAAGAAAAAAAAAAATCACTCTCGAATATTACTAAAATATTGTTTGGTAAGACAAAAAATTTCTTGAGAATATTAGGTTAATTTTTTTTGATACTTTGTTTGTTGGTTGTAAAATATTACTTGAAATTGGTCTGAAATTACAGAATTACCTTTCATTATGAATATTGAATCTCTTTCGACCTTCATTTGACCTCAGCCGTCTCTCTCTGGGTTCCCTCTTTTCTTTGCCTTTATTTCCCCTCTCTTTGTCAATCCGATATCACGGCTGCCGGAGAGCTATTCCACACCGCCATAACCTTTCTTCTTTTAATCCAAAGAAATGTTGTGAAAAGAATGAGAATCCACTATTTGTGAACCATTGAACTCGTGAATTTCTCCTTCAGAGAACAGAAATGAAAATGCTTTCTACCTGTCATTTGCAACTACATATATCATCAGCCATCCCAATTTAATGTCTTATGGATATGAGACCCCAAGAAAAAAAATATGAACCTGAAGTCTAAGTTCGAAGATACAAATATTAACAAGAACTGATTTACGGAGATACTCAACTGAAAATCCCACCAGGGGATTAAGAATTCCAACTCATTGTTCTTCCTCTTGCAGGCTTGCCATTGTTTGAAGAAGAGAGATGTTCTTACTATCAAATTTTTCCACTACCAACTTACTACCTATTTAATCAACATTTTCTCTCTCTCTTCATATATTTTTTAGCATTCTCTCTCCTTGGTAGTAAGTTGGTAATGAGAAATTTTGGTAGTTAAAATATCCTTCCTCTTGTTTGAATCCTCAAATTGCTAACAACAGTCAATCCTGCCCCTACGTGTTTAAGCAACGAAGAGCAAAAAAACCACAATATCACAAGGTATTTTCGTCTTACAGTGGTGTAAATTCTTTTCAACTGCATGGGAAAAAAATATTACTATGGGTTGGATGGTATTCACATTTGGGAATCCGTCATGTTAATCAAAATTATTTTCCCAAAGTTATTTCTAAATTCTACTTTTCCTCCTACTAAACATGGATGGGGGAATTTTCCCACTCCACTTTCTCAGGGTTTCCAAAAAAATCCTTCTACCAAACGGCACCTTTGATTTCTTCATTGATTTTTAATTAATTATTTTTGTATTTGCCTATAAAATGTAAAAGTGAACAAATCATAAGCCCAATTTAGTTATTTGAGATTTAGCAATATTTTTCATAAACATAGCCCAATTCCTGTAGTGTTATTCGCTCCAACCCAAAATTGTTCAAAAGTGATATTTCAGCTTATATCAATACAAATTCAATTAAATAGAGATGTTATTAATCAAAAATTAAATCAAGTTAGATCTCCAAATTGAGATCTATCAAGTATTATCATGCAAATCGCAAATGTAATAGTAAGATATTATTTTTAAAAAAATTATTATGAGACAATTGATTCAAGAGCATATAAGAAAATATGAATCTCACTCATTCAATAATCATAAGTAATCATAAGCGAGACAAAAGCGTACGCACTTGAAGCAGAATATTCTTACTCGGCTCATATTAAATGACCTGATCATTTAACTTTATAAATTATGCAGACAAGTCATGTAATGCCAACAACATTAAGTATCATGAAAATATGACATGTATATGTCAAAACGTAATTTATTCTTTATTTTAGTACATTAAAACATGAGTTCATCCTTTCTCCACTTACTTACTGCAGATAAGTTATTTACAGTAAGTCCAATACAACGTTATTTTGGGACGAAAATCATAGAATTTTTGTAATTTTAATTTATTTCAGGGTTATAATAGTCTTTATATTTATAATTTTTTAACATTTCAATACCAAAATGACATTGTTTGAGAATAAATGCAAATAACTTATCTGCATTAACTGCAAGTTTTATTTCTGGTACGTACAGTGTTTGAACCTATATGCTTCTGCAAATCATCCAAACCTAATTTTTTTTTTCTGTTTTTGGTAACACAAACCTAAATCTTTATTTAAGCTAAACTTCGTTCACCACGTCATAAGTATTTAAATATTTAATACACAATATAGTTACCTTGTAGAACTTTTTTAAGAGATGGATACACAATTACTATTTGCAACCACCGTAACCAAATCCAAATTTTCCTCCTGCAACATCGTACACTATCTCTAGCGTTTTCTGTTGGAAGTTTCCAAAAAGCACACGATCTACACCTCCCGGAAACGGTGCAAATGGCAAACAAACAAGGGTGGAGTTAATTGGGAAAGCAAGACCAATGGGAGGTAGATCTAAAACAAGACCATCCGCAAACAAGAAGCTCATTTTCGGAATTTTAAGTTTAAGAAGACTACCAACATCGTAACATGTGTCGAGAATTTCAAACGGTTTCGCCAACTGATAATGTGACATGGCTTTTCTGTATGCTTCTCGCAAAGTAATATAATCCTTGGTAGGTAACCTTGTAATAACACTACCAGAATCAATGCTTGCAGTACCCTTCTTGAAAGTAATTGGAAGTTTGGTGTCGCCCAGTTTGATTCCAACAATATTAATGCCATAACCTGCTCCTAGCTGCGTGAATTTCAAGGATTTCGAAACTGGTTTAGCCTTACCGAATTTGAGAAAACCGATCTCACTTGCTTTTGATGGGAGACAGTATGAAAATACTCTCTGATATTTGTTGGATGTTTGTTCCACAAATGATAAAAAACCCCGGTCCATTCCAAGTATGCCATCAGTGCCGGCGACGCTGACATTAGCGTTGAATTCAGCACATCCAAATATTGTGTCATCGAAAGTATCGGATCCTACACTTAACCTTTCTTTAGCAAGAAATCCTGCGAGTGATGATCCATCTAAATAAGCTGACTCGTACTCGCATGTTGAGGTAGAAGAGCAAGTTGTAAATCCTGCATTGTTGTATGATAAGAATCAAATAACAGAGATGTTAGGTTGCCATGCAAGTCATAAAGAAGCATATATATATATATATATTTTAAAGTTACCTAGTAGGTTAATAGATTGTATTACAACATTGAAAAATTGGATTTGCAAAGTGAAAGAGAATATTATAAACCATTAAAAGGCTCTCACCCAACGTCTTAAAGTTTTGGATCGAAGTGGTTCTTGATATCAGAGCTTCAGTGACCACAAGGTCACGAGTTCGATCATCACCGCCCTCCGTTTGTGGAATTAAATAAGTACAAAGTAAATCAAAAACTGAGCCTATGTAAATAATCTACGCTTCAAGCCAAAATGGCTCTTACGTGTTGGACAATATTATAAACCATTAAAAGACCCTCACCCAACATCTTAAGTGATTCTTTACACAAAGAATATGGGCAAGAGATCACAGCCTTATATTGCATGCATGACAGAGGGAAAAAAAATCCCCATAATCTATTATATTATTGAATGCATAGTTTACCTAAAGTGGTATTGGTTAGACTGCATGTGTGTGAGGGACATGTAACATTGATGTAAGTTGAAGATTGTGATGGATCAAAGATTGGATCTGCTTGCTTGTAACAACCTTGGTAACCTCCAAGCTTACACGGTTGGCATTGAGTCCATATGAGACTACTCCCAGTATCCATCACAAGCGTCAACTCTTTTTTAGGTGTTCCCAGACCCACATTCACAACGTATTCAAGAGTATTGCTACTATCCAACTTTACATTAACATTTTTCTCGCCATAGAGCTTGGACTGATGCTTGAAGCTCAATCTTGTTTGGTCTCCTTCAAGGATTTGACGTACAGAAGGAGCATTTGCTTTGCCATGCTTGCTTGGATAGCAGGGTCCATATTTGTGGAACAATTTCAGACCCTCCTCTTTGGATGAGACTACAGTTCAAACCAATCACAGCTTCAAAAAAATTACTCTTGGAAAATAATTATGTAATAGAGCCTGAACTTAATTAGTCTCATGATGAAATAGGGATGTGGGGGATGAAAAATCGCATGCGGTTTAGTATTGTTGATTTTGATTTGGCAGAACATTGAATTGAAACTTGTTTTTTGTAGTATGAGACAATAAAGCGAACCTGTGGCAGAATGGCTGCAATTTGAGTCTGTCAGTAAAGAGCTGATTTCAACAATGTGGAAATGATTGCTTTCTGTTGGTATCTCACTCTCAAAGGCACAACTTTGGTGTATAGAATTGAGAAGAAAATGCAGAGCAAGAAAGCGAAGCAGAGAGAAAGTGAAGTTTACCATTTTTATTGTAATAGTCTTCTTCTAAAGTTCTGGTGCTAATAAGCAGTACTATATATTCTTCTGAAGTTGTTGGAAGTCAGCTAATTAGAAAATTAACGTGTGTGAACAAAAATAAAAATAAAAATAAAAATAAAAATAAAATAAAATAAAATAAAATCTCAAAGCCTTACCCAAGTAGCAATGCATATAGCAATGTCCGATATTAAAGTAGTCTCAGTGGAGTAAACAAAGTATTATTTGATTAAGATAAAAGACTGCCGCTGGCGCAAATGCGTATTCACAATAAAAAATTAATTAATGTAAACACTCCATATGAATACCGATTAATTTCAGACCTTTTAAGTAGTTTTGGATAACCACTAACGTAAATTAACGGAATACTAAAAGATTTTATTGAAAGGTTGTTGAATCGCAAATACATTTCGTGCATCACTTTGGTCGGTTTTTTATATCATATATCAAGAATAGTATGATATAGAAATATAATATAAAATAACTTAAAAATATATAATATAATTAATATCATATAAATCTTAATTTCAAAAAAATCCAATCCGTAAAATATATAAGTTACTAAAGTACAAATCAGTTATTCTTCTACTCATCAATTATCAGAACTAATATTATCACTACTACATAGTGTTTTAAACCCAGTTCCACCATGGGGTTGACCCCGTCGGGTCACTGACCCTCTCTCTCTTTCTGAGGGTTGGGGTCAGTAGTTAGACTCTGCATATATGTTAATCCCTGAAATCCCTCCGGTTGAACCCGTGACTCTCGAGTCAGAGGGGCCAATGCATTTAAAAAAAAAAAAAAGAAATTTACAACACGAAAGGACGTCGTTTAATTTGTAAAAAAATAAAAATAAAACAAAAACAAAAACAAACCTTAACAAAAATTCGCTGCTGCCTAGATCTAGAACTAGATCTAAAATCTGAATCGTTCTTTTTCTTCTCTTCTGATCTTCTCTCCCAGACTCAGTCTCCCTGATCCGGTGATATCCTCCGTGATGGTGGTGGTTCCTCATATCATCTTTGGTATTCTCTCTCTCCCTCTCCTCCGCTTTGCTAGTTCTTCTCTCTCACGTTGATTTGTTGAGCTGTAGGTGCGTGAGAAGGACAATAAGGGCTTGAGTTCGATGATATAACTTTTCATTAACTTCATTAGAATATGTGTTTATACTTTGATGGTTTAATACTTTTATTAGCTTGTGTAATATTGACTTGTGAATGTAATTGGTTAAATTATATTAAATATATTTTGAATCTTTGATGATTGATGGTTTGGTTTTTTTTTTTTTTGAATTTTTCATATAGGATATATATTTGTATTTTTTAAATTATAAAATCGGGTCAGTAAAGTGACTCCATGACCCCTTGGTTGAACCCATGACCCTATGATCCCTGACCTCGGCCGAGTGATGGTTAGGCTGAGTTTTTAAACACTAAAACTATATCACTATCAGCATTTATTAGTGACATGACTAATCTATCGTTCTCTTCATTAGTGTAGTTGTATGACTCATCTCATTTCTTATTCAACAATCGGAGGTCCTTTTTCCTTATCATTCTTATTGGTAATTATTGGTGTGGAAGTAACACCCTTGATAAAGGAAAGTGCATGTTGTCAACAAGTAGTACAAGATTGTGAGTCCAGATATCGTTCCCACTAAAATAATTTATAAAGCGTGATTATTCACGTAAAGAAATTAGAAAAGGAATAATCGTTATAGATGGTTTTGTAAAATAAGAGACAATTAATGTAACATCCCCGTCTCGAGCCGGTTCAATTAACATACATATGATAAAAACAGAAACAGCGGAAGAATTATCTTACTAAATTACGAGCTAACTTTTTCTTTTTCTTTTTACATTCTTATTCAGCGTAAACGAAAATCGGACAGAGTAACCTCTATAAATCGGACAACTGGGGATTTTTCTTCATTTAACACAAGTTAATGTTTATCTTTTACATTATAACTTCCTATACAAAACAAACCATCATCAATTTCAAGTTTTATACTACTTTATGTCCCACCCACACATGCTCATAACTTTCAAAACATAAATCACAATAATAAAACCATAGGATTAGAGTTTTGTTACCTCTAATCAACTACCCAAAGCCTAGAAGGCATTCACCAAGCAAAGCTCCTTCAAAAATGCACTTTCTCCTCCTTGATGAATAGTGTCACGAAAATGGAGGGAGGAAGAACTTCTCACACACTCAAGAATAGCTCAAATTGATAGGTGGAATGGATTCATTGGGTGGTTTCCAATCAATTTCATGTTATAGACTTTTGGATTTGGTGGAATATTCAAGAAGAAATCAAAGAATGAAAATCAAGCCCTAACCCCCCTTCCATGATGAACTCCTCGGGTTGCAAGAGAGAGAGAAAGGAGTTTTTGTTGTGTGAATAGTGATTTACTTAAATGACAAAGCTTTATAACACATGTGACCTTTTAACAGATATTTTTCTTTCGCGTATTTTCACTTAAACTGACCCGAAACTAACTCAAAACTACGAACATATTTTTATTTTTCTAAAATCATTTACATTAATTTTTATTTCCTAAGGAACAATATTCATAATTCACAGTATGGTTTATGCACCGTTTTTAACGAAATGCACTGTGAACCACTAACTGTACTTTGTTTATTTATGAAACTTAAAACTTATAAACTTATCATTTTCTTGGGCCTATATTGACTTGCTTGGCATATATTGGACTTTCTTATTCTTGTTTCATCAATTATTTATTTCTGGACTCTACCGGTTGCTTAACAACAGTACAAAATACCCGGTAGAAACACTATTCACGAGATTTTCACGGAAAGTGCCAGACTATACAATTTTTCATTCTGAACTCATATTTGTCGTCAGAATTGTCAAATTATGTCTCTAAAATCATTTTGCTTATTTAAGCTCTACCGGTTAATTCACAAGACTGCGAATTCTCCGGCAGAACGCACTGTTCATAACATAGTCATGATTACAGTCAAAATACTCGGAATCACTCACTGAATCTAATTATGGCATTTAAATCCTTAAATTAAACCTCTAATTAAGATTTACCATTTGGGGTCATTATATTCACCCCACCTTTTAAGGATTTTGCCCACAAAATCAAATATCAACTATAACATATACCTGACGTCAAACTCAGGATATTGCTGAAGAATTTCATTCTCCCGCTCCCAAGTAGCGTCCTCAGGAGGCAATCCTTCCCATTGCACCTTGATCATGGGAATAGTCCTATTTCTCAATACTTTTTCATCACGTGCTAGAACCTTCAACGGACCCACAACAAACTTCAAGTCTTTTCTTCAATAACGTCCGGCTGAACAATGTGGGACGCATCAGGCACATATTTTCGAAGCTGACTGATATGAAAAACACTATGTAGATTTGACAGATGTGGAGGTAAGGCAAGCTGGTATGCCACAGGTCCGACCCTCTTTATAATCTGGTAGGGCCCAATGAACCTAGGGCTCAACTTCCTCACTCCTAGAGCACGCCCAACACCCGTAGTCGGAGACAAACGGATAAATACATGATCCCCTTCAGAAAATTCCAGGGGTCGGTGCTTTGCATCATAATAACACTTTTGGCGGCTCTGTGCTTTCTTTAATCGATCCTTTATCATCATAATCTGATCGGTAGTCTCTTGGACCATATCCGGCCCAAATAACTGCCTCTCACCAATTTCTGACCAACACGTAGGCGCCCTGCACCTACGGCCATACAAAGCTTCATAGGGAGCCATGCCCAAACTGGCATGATAACTATTATTATAGGAAAATTCCACTAGAGGAAGATACTTATCCCATGCATTTCCCTGTTCTAGGGCACACGCCCTCAACATGTCCTCCAGGGTCTGAATAGTCCTCTCAGTCTGACCATCAGTCTGGGGGTGATAAGCCGTACTCAGTCGGAGCTGCGTACCAAATGCTTGTTGCACTGCATCCCAAAGTCGAGACGTGAATTTAGGGTCCCGGTCACTAATGATACTTTCAGGAACACCATGAAGTCTCACAATCTCCCTTACATATAACCGAGCCAACTGCTCTGTGGAGAAACTCGTTTTGACTGGTATGAAATGTGCAGACTTTGTCAATCTGTCAACAACTACCCATATAGAATCAAAACCAGCCTGAGTTCTCGGTAATGCCACTACGAAATCCATCGAAATACTGACCCATTTCCATTCCGGAATCTCCAAAGGTTGCAGTAATCCAGAAGGTCTCTGATGCTCAATTTTAACTTTCTGACATGTCAAACACTTACTCACAAACAGAGCAATATCTTTCTTCATTCCCGACCACCAAAAATTTCGTTTCAAGTCTTGGTACATCTTGGTAGCACCAGGATGGATAGTGTATTTACCCATATGGCCCTCTGCTAATACCTCATCAATCATCTGACCTTTCGGAACAATGATCCGATCCTTATAAAACTTAAGACCGAATCCATCAGTGGACACAAAGTCCTGATCTTTCATAGACTGAATCTCTTTATCAAGCAATTGAGCTTCTTTGATCCGCTCGACTAAGGAGTTCTGGACTACCGTAGTAGTCAATAATTGCGGACTATCTTCGGTATTCACAGGAATGCGGAGATCCTTGAATTTCTCCATCAAATTATACTCAGAAATCATCAAATTGGCCATACCAATCGCCTTTCTGCTTAAAGCATCGGCTACTACATTGGCTTTACCAGGGTGATATTGCAATTCAAAATCATAATCCTTCAGAAATTCCATCCAACGGCGTTGCCTCATATTCAATTCTTTCTGATCAAACAAATATTTTAAACTTTTGTGGTCACTGTAGACAATGAAATCGACCCCGTATAGAAAATGTCGCCAGATTTTTAAAGCGAACACTACGGCTGCCAACTCAAGATCGTGGGTCGGATAGTTCTCCTCATGCGGTTTTAACTGCCGAGAAGCATAAGCGACCACCTGTTGATACTGCATTAAAACACAGCCTAACCCAGACTTAGAAGCATCACAATACACAACAAATTTACTTGTAGGATCCGGCAAGATCAATACCGGGGCTGTAGTCAACTTCCTTTTTAGCTCTTGAAAGCTCTCTTCACATTCTTGGGTCCACACAAATGGGTTCCCTTTACGGGTTAACCGTGTCAAAGGTAGTACCATCCGTGAGAATCCTTCAATAAAACGCCTATAATACCCAGCCAAACCAAGAAAACTCCTGATCTCTGTAATATTTTTAGGACGTTCCCATTCTAACACTGCTTCAATCTTGCTCGGGTCCACTGCCACTCCTTCAGCCGAGATGACATGGCCCAGAAATTGTATCTCGGAAAGCCAGAATTCACATTTTGACGGCTTAGCATACAATTGATGCTCTCTCAGAACTTGCTAAATGTAACATCCCCGTCTCGACCCGGTTCAATTAACATACATATGATAAAAACAGAAACAACGGAAGACTTATCTTACTAAATTACGAGCTAACTTTTTCTTTTTCATTTTACATTCTTATTCAGCGTAAACGAAAATCGGACAGAGTAACCTCTATAAATCGGACAACTGGGGATTTTCCAATCCCACTCCTAAGAGTTCCTGATAGACAGTTTCAACAATATTTATATCCAGGAGTACCAGTCATACAATTATAATCAGATACCCATCCATGGGCGCATGCAAAACTTGGCTCCGTGCCACTAATCTAACAACATGCAATCCAAGACATAAGCATAACTGAATACTACATAATCATATCAACATGCCTGAATACAAAAATGTACATGCATCAAACTGAAGAACATGTACAGAACATATACAGGCCATATACAAAGTGAAAGATCAGACATAATGATCCCCAAAATAACTGAAATCTAAACTACATCAACACACTCCAAAAAAGGTAGTAGCCTACAGCCACTCAAAATCCGATCAGTCGAACGTCTCAGCCACGTGCCGCGTCTCTGCCTGCTAAGGGTTCACCGGCATTCTGGGAACCTGAATTCATGTCCCCAAAGAGGGGTGAGATTACAAATCTCAATAAGCTCCAGGTTTATAGAGAATTCTCCATACCCCTGGCTCACTCCTGCATGAAAGTCAGATACAGAGTATACAGATACAACATATAGCAGATATCATAACTGAGCAGAACATATAATCATATCATAACAGAGACGTGCGCCGTCATTTCCAAGGGATGGCCCCAAACAGAAATAGAGTAACTCAGAGGTGTACACTGTCAATCTCAGGCAAAACCCAAGAAGACATCCGTGTACCAAAAGTCAATACATAAATCATATCAGAACCAGTCTTATCATATCATATCATATCATTTCATATCATCAAATATCTCTATATGAATGCACCTATACAGAGTGTCTACACAGTCATATAGTCCAACCATAGTCTACTAACTATGGTGGAGCACTCAAGTAGGAAAAGACTCCTTAAACATAGAGCTTACCTCTTGAAGCTTTATCGATCTGCTTACTTGTGACACAAGTTACTTTTTTTTTCTTCAAGAGATTTCAATCTTTTTCAGTCCCTAGGCACACCAGAAAGAATCCAAAATACAAATCAATAAAATGTTATCATGCCTATATTTTCACAAGGCAACCATTTTCTCGCTTCATTTCGTTTCTTTATATTTTTGCCAATCATATGCCAATACACAAGTCTAGACCACCTTTACTCGTTAGCGTTCTTTAATTTAATCAAGTGTTCACTTGAGAATTTTCAACATAGTTCATGTCATTTTCTTTAAAAGAACCCTTAGGGAATTAAGATCTTTTTCACCATTTTTCAAGCCATCTAACTTATTAACTCATCACTTTCATGCATAAAAAAAACTACACATTTTATTAAATAAAATGTAACAAAATCCATTTCTTTAACTCCCCTAAAAATCAAAATCTCCAAGGAATATGCAAAAGGGTTCTTTTCTTTTTAATTATTATTTCATAGCTTAATTATCAACTTAAACATGGATTTTCCCACTTTGGCCTTCTCACTAAATTCACCAAACTTCTACTCACTCCAACACATCATGCTCTCATAATACATCATCTAGAATTTTGCCCAATGCCCCCTATTCAACCCATCATGGCCGAACCTAGGGGATACCAAGGGGATTTTTCTTCATTTAACACAAGTTAATGTTTATCTTTTACATTATAACTTCCTATACAAAACAAACCATCATCAATTTCAAGTTTTATACTACTTTATGTCCCACCCACACATGCTCATAACTTTCAAAACAATCTTTAAATGCTCGGAATGTTCTTCTTTGCTCTTTGAATATATCAGTATGTCATCAATAAAGACAACCACAAATTGATCCAGGTATGCCTTAAAGATTCGATTCATATAACTCATGAAAACGGCTGGTGCATTTGTAAACCCAAAAGGAATAACCAAGTACTCATAGTGTCCATATCGGGACCTGAACGCTGTCTTCGGAACATCGTCCGGCTTTATCCGGATCTGATGATACCCGGACCGGAGATCAATCTTGGAGAATACAGTCGCACCCCGCAACTGATCCAACAAATCATCTATACGCGGCAAAGGATACTTGTTCTTAACAGTTACCTTGTTCAACTGCCGGTAATCCGTACATAACCTCATAGACCCATCCTTCTTCTTAACAAAGATTACCGGTGCTCCCCACGGAGACACACTCGGTCTGATAAAATTCTTCCTGGACAAGTCTTCAATTTGTTTCTTTAACTCAGATAATTCCAGAGGTGACATCCGGTATGGGGCCAAAGAGATCGGTCCCACGCCAGGCAATAAGTCAATGGAAAATTCTATTTCCCTTTCTGGAGGAAAGTGCGGAATTTCATCCGGAAAGACATCCTCAAACTCGGAGACAACCGGAATATTAGAAATTGGCTCCTTATTGACGCCCACCAGACCTCCTAACATAATAAATCCGAAATCTCCTTCCTTCAAGGCCTTTACAACCCGAAGTACAGACAAGTAAGGAGACTTCTCCTCATCATCATGAGACGAGACAGAAATGGTTTTACTGCAGCAGTCAATCTTCACACAATATTTAGACAACCAATCCATTCCCAAAATCAAATTTACAGATGCAAGATGTAGCATGATAAAATCAGCAGAATACTCCTTGCCTTCATACTTGAATTTCACATTCTCACAAACATATTTTTCATGAAATACCTTTCCCACAGCCGTAACAATACGCATAGGGGTTTTCATTATCGTCACAGGCAAATCAAATGCTTTCACTACATAATCAGCTACAAAAGAGTGTGTAGCACCAGAATCAAATAAGACACTAAGCATTTCATCTTTAATAGAAATCATACCTCGAACCAAACTAGTTGATCTCTCAGCCTCTGGCTGGGTCACTGCATATACACGGGCAACAGGAGGTGGCGGAGGAAGCGATGGCTCCTCTATCATCATAGGGGCCGGGGTAGCCTGAATTGCAGAAACCTGTCCCCCACCATAGGGGCAGTCCTTAATAAAATGCCCGGGTTGACCACACTTATAACAAAGCCCTTTTTCTTTCCTGCAAACTCCTGCATGAGTTCTTCCACAGATAGTACATGGAGCAACAGGTTTAAAATTTCCGTGCTTGGAATTCCCAGTCTTCTTGAATTTACCATCAGATTGTTTCGCCTGCAAACCCTTTCCTTTTGCATTTCCGGTAGTATTTTTAGGACCGGAAGTAGGAGCTGACTGGTCCTTGTTCTTCCTTCTGTAATATTCTTGGACATTTTTACACTTTTTAACAAGTGCAGTAAAAGTATCAAACGAATCACCTGCCAGCTTTTCAGAAATATTATCATGTAGTCCTTTATGAAATTTAAAGATCAGATCATCCTCAGTAGGTGGTGTTCTTTGGAAATGAGAGTATTTGGCCAGTTTATTAAACTTGTTCAAGTATTCATCAATAGACATCTGACCCTGTCTCAGTTCTTCAAACTCACCCTATTTCCTTAACCGGGCTTCTTCCGGAAAGTATTTCAGTAAAAAATGTCTTCAGGCAAAACCCAAGAAGACATCCGTGTACCAAAAGCAAAGAAAGGCCAAGTGATAGCATAACCTTGGCATTCAAAAGACTGACGGGTGTTTCTCCACCAATCGGCTGCATCATTTTGCAGCATATAAGAAGCATACAATAATTTCTGATGATCATCACACTCCATGACAGTAAAAATACGCCCCAGTTCTTCCAACCACTGAATGGCGGCAATAGGGTCAATGCCTCCTTTATAATTTGGTGGTGCATGTTTCCGGAAGGCATTAAGCATTCTTTCTCTTTGTTCTCTGTTATTCACTGGCTGTGCCACACCACCCCTGTGACTAGACTCTTCATTGTTTCCTTCCCCCTCCACGACAATGGGATTATGGGGAGGAGGAATAGGCTGTGGCTGTGGCTGCTGTTGTGGACCTTGTCCACCCGCCCTCACCTCCGCAAGGAGTAACCTCATCATTTCAATATTCGCCGCACGGCTAGCTTCCATCATCTGTTGATTGACCAACCTATTAGCCTCTATCAGATCTTGATTTGCTTTCATCATTACTTCCAGATCTCGCTGCCTAGCTGCAGCCATATTTTGCTGCATTTCAGTTAAGGCCCTTATAATTGGATCTGGCTGGGAAGTACCACCCCGCTGATTTACTCGGGGCCTGGCCAGATCTACCAAAATTGGATCTGTCGGGTCACTCGGAGGATCCGGAGTCCTTCTTGGACGTACCATAATTCTGCATATTTCACACAAAGGAATGAGTTAGCTACGCTCACACTCAGTGATCAGACATGCATATCATAAGACTCCAAGAAAAGACTCAAGAACATAATAACCCGAACAGTTCATGCAATATTTCATAGGCTCTCCTAGAGAAACTGCTCTGATACCATAAATGTAACATCCCCGTCTCGAGCCGGTTCAATTAACATACATATGATAAAAACAGAAACAACGGAAGACTTATCTTACTAAATTACGAGCTAACTTTTTCTTTTTCTTTTTACATTCTTATTCAGCGTAAACGAAAATCGGACAGAGTAACCTCTATAAATCGGACAACTGGGGATTTTTCTTCATTTAACACAAGTTAATGTTTATCTTTTACATTATAACTTCCTATACAAAACAAACCATCATCAATTTCAAGTTTTATACTACTTTATGTCCCACCCACACATGCTCATAACTTTCAAAACATAAATCACAATAATAAAACCATAGGATTAGAGTTTTGTTACCTCTAATCAACTACCCAAAGCCTAGAAGGCATTCACCAAGCAAAGCTCCTTCAAAAATGCACTTTCTCCTCCTTGATGAATAGTGTCACGAAAATGGAGGGAGGAAGAACTTCTCACACACTCAAGAATAGCTCAAATTGATAGGTGGAATGGATTCATTGGGTGGTTTCCAATCAATTTCATGTTATAGACTTTTGGATTTGGTGGAATATTCAAGAAGAAATCAAAGAATGAAAATCAAGCCCTAACCCCCCTTCCATGATGAACTCCTCGGGTTGCAAGAGAGAGAGAAAGGAGTTTTTGTTGTGTGAATAGTGATTTACTTAAATGACAAAGCTTTATAACACATGTGACCTTTTAACAGATATTTTTCTTTCGCGTATTTTCACTTAAACTGACCCGAAACTAACTCAAAACTACGAACATATTTTTATTTTTCTAAAATCATTTACATTAATTTTTATTTCCTAAGGAACAATATTCATAATTCACAGTATGGTTTATGCACCGTTTTTAACGAAATGCACTGTGAACCACTAACTGTACTTTGTTTATTTATGAAACTTAAAACTTATAAACTTATCATTTTCTTGGGCCTATATTGACTTGCTTGGCATATATTGGACTTTCTTATACTCATTTCATCAATTATTTATTTCTGGACTCTACCGGTTGCTTAACAACAGTACAAAATACCCGGTAGAAACACTATTCACGAGATTTTCACGGAAAGTGCCAGACTATACAATTTTTCATTCTGAACTCATATTTGTCGTCAGAATTGTCAAATTATGTCTCTAAAATCATTTTGCTTATTTAAGCTCTACCGGTTAATTCACAAGACTGCGAATTCTCCGGCAGAACGCACTGTTCATAACATAGTCATGATTACAGTCAAAATACTCGGAATCACTCACTGAATCTAATTATGGCATTTAAATCCTTAAATTAAACCTCTAATTAAGATTTACCATTTGGGGTCATTATAATTAAAGTAACTACGGACTAAATTGAAGAAAACAGCAAACTAAATTAATTGATTAAAGTGGTGGATGTGAAATAGGTTAGCATCAATTTTCCTGATACGACAATAGTGTAAAAATGCTTCAATATAGACTCTATAAATTTTCAATTAATAATCAAACACTAATGTAAGGAGGGACTTTGGCCAACCTTAAATATGTACCTATAAATAAATCTCATATCTCTATGGCCAAATTATATGCATGGATTGTGATATAGCTTGGCGGACGGTGTGCCTTAGAACGAAATGGAGAAAATTTATATGCATGGTGGAGGGTTAAACTCGTTGTTATTCCTATGTTCCAAATGGTCCCTTTTCTAATATAATTTATTTTTATGTATAGGAGATGATTTTTCTCTTATGCAACATGAGAAAAATAATTCCCATCGAAAATAAAGTGAGATAATTTTATTCTATTAAAGTTTATCCTACTAAATATATTGTGATTAATGGGCTTTTTTTCCCTTTATGCCAAATGTCTCAACCATGATGATGTTGAGTAAAATAGAGGAAGTGGACGTTGAAAGTCAAGGTTGGACTAATTTCAAGTCCGATAAAGTGACTAAGTGCGCCATGAAAGAATGCAAGGGGGCACGGCAATATTGACATCAGTAACGACCCTTTTTAATATTTACATGCACCATGATTCCATGAATCAAGTTAGAGATCATGCGCATTTCATTTGTTATTTTTATTGCAGCTGCTATTATTTGATTTGTTACCTGAAATATCTTATGAATTATGCAATTAACCATTTATCAATCTAAATGAATAAATGAATTATACTTTACTATAACAAAGAAAGGAAGAATGTCTTCAAAAGTTCCAACCCACTCAATATCTGATAAAGATAATATCAGAAGCCATCCAAATTTCCCACACTTCATCTTTCGATCTTTTCCGTTCTCATATAATCATGGGGAAACTGCATAATTTACTGAAGTCTGCTCTGTGCCCGATCATACAAGGGACTCTAATGATTTTTCTCTTGCTAATCCAAAGATGATAAATTGAATGAAAGTCATAAATACATACAAACATACATACATCATTGCATAGGTTATATCCCTATGGACCCACTTCCAAGAGTTGTATCCCGTTGGAAGATCACACGTGAATGTGTTCACTGGCCATGAACCACAATTCCACGCATCACATCATGAACATGTCCTATATGAATGCAACTATATTATGTATCTAAAATTCATCAATCGTCACATACATGAAACCATAGTCCCAATGGACCTGTGGTGGAACAACAGAGTAGGAGAAGACTCCTAAATCAAGAGATTACCTTGAAGCTTCCAAGTCAACACTTGCTTGAAGACCAAGAAAGCTATCAACACCATTTTTCACTTGCCTTGTACTACAAAATCACTTATTTCACATAGGATATTGAAAATATGAATACTTGTCATAAATCACACATTGACCTAATGGTCAAAATACCAAATAATTTATGGTTTCATAAACTTACATTATCCTTGAATAAACAAGAACTAGGGCTTCCAATGCTTGACTAACTTGGAACTTGATCTTCAAATATGAAGTCCCTTGATTCAACACTAGCTAATACCATGAGTAAAAGTACAATCATTCTCCAATTCAGATGTCACTTGCAATTCAAGAAATCAGCATATTTGTATGCTAATTTCGAAAATGGACATGGTGATTCACATGGTTATTATCTATGATGCACGGATACTGACACGAGATACGGGACACGACACGCCGACACGACACGCCGACACGTTAATTCTAAAAAATGTCATATTTCGACACGTTGGGATACGTTTTGATATTAAATAAAAATTTTAATATATATAATATAATTTATATTTAATACATATAAGAGTATATAATAAGTCATATAACCAATCAAATTTTTAAATTTCATAACATAAATATAAATAAAAATAATTTTTCGTACTTTGTTAATTTTTCATGTCAAATTTCATAATAGAAAAAAATTGATTTATAAATTATTTTTTTATATTTATTTAATAAAATAAAATTAAGATTAAAAAAAAACGTGTCTGAGCACGTGTCCTAGCGTTGACCGCGTGCCGAAAAAAGTTGACTGCGTGTCGGAAAAACATGTCGGAGAGTTGACCACGTGTCCCCAAATGTTGACCGCGTGTCGGACGCGTGTCCGAGCGTGTCGGAGTGTGTCCGTGTTGGACACGTGTCCGACACGCAATTTTTTTTAAGAAGTGCGTGTATGTGCTTTGGAGGTTATTATTATACTTTTTTCTTCTTGCCAATTCATGCTACAAAAACAAGTCATATCCAATTACTTGATTAACAAGATTGTTCACATATTACATTATCAAGTTCACATCTTACTTGAATGACATGAACACTAGGCCAAGCTAGGTTTTCACACCCTAAACTCACTTTCATGCCTAGTAATTGCTTTCCAACATGAACTTGAATTTAACACACTTCCTTGCTTGTTTTTCCTACCATGGCCGAAGCCATACATGACTTGAAACCCCAATTTTTCTTACTTTTCTAAGCTATTAACTAGCTCATTCAACCTTACCATGCCTAAAGGTCTACAACCATAATCCATCATGATTTAAATAGGTTTCCCGTATCATATGGGTTCAACATGTTTTCAAGCTTTCAATCATCAATCAACTGGCTCAATCCTATCTACTATGCTCAAGGATCATCATTAATTATTGAACTTGAATTAAATCAACTTTCCACATGTATTCCCCTCATATGGCCGAAGCCAATGGCACGGAATTTGTCCAAATTTCATGCTTTCCTCTAACAACCAATTAATCCATCAAGTCTTACACTACTTAGGGCATGTTAAACATTAATTAGACATATCAAATACAAATTTTATTCCACATTACACATGAAGGCCGAAATTTCATATAGGTGGTTCGTGAGGATTTTTCAAACTTTAACAACATTTATATACTTTTATACGCTCTGCCATCATACATGAACACATTCCATCAATACGCAACCCACTATTCATACTCTTGCTCTCCCACAACTCTATCAAAATAATGATTGAAAATCGAAACTTGAAACTCAAATAATCAACCATTCAAAATGGAGTTTCTCACCTTAAACAAGTCTTAGACCTCCAAAAGACTCATCTTTCAAGCTTTACCAAAAACTCAACATTTCCCTCTCTTGATGAACGGTAGCTGCATGGTTAAGGAGAGGATATCTCACTCTCAAGGGCTTCCCATGGTGAACAAGCTTATGCATTTTACTCACAAGGACCTAAGCTACATTTTTCATGTTGATTGCAAGGCTTGAAAGTGAGTAAATCAAGAAGCACAAACTTTGAGAAGAAAGGAAGAAGGGTCACGATTTGCGCTGCAGAAATGAGAATATTGGGAGTTGGTTTCAGGAGGGGAAGGAAAGGAAATGGAGGGTTTTAGTAAGCCCTTCCCTTATTCGTGAGTTAAAAAAAAGGAGGGAAAGAAATTGGGGATTTTTAGTAAACCCTCCAAAATCCTCCTTCCTCTTAAAATTAAAGTTCCCCCGATTTGGAGGGTTTGAGAGGGAAATATTAAAAATTACTTATCTACCCTTAGCATGAAAATGTGTAAACTACATAATTGTAAATCATTTTTAAATGCGATATTATTAGAAAAGTCTCAAATACCGACAGAATTTATTAACGAAAAATATTTCGTCAAAAATAGTGATGGAATTTTTGATGAAAATCATACACGTCAAAAAATTTCCGTCAAAACTAAAGACGAAACCAAATTTTGCCACGATCACTAACATAAATTTTGCACGGAAAAAACTTCAATCAAAATTATTGATAGAATTTAAATTCCGTCGAAACTTTTAACGAAAATATTTCCGTCCAAAATTTTGATGAAACACATTTCCATCGAAAAGTTTCGACGTAAAACAATTACGTCAAAATTTTTTACGAAAAACATTTCCATCATAAATTTCGCAAAAAATTTGGACGAAAAATATTTCCATCAAAATCTGTGACTAAACATTTATGTAAAAAAATTGACGGAAATTTTTTTGTCAAAATTCTTTACGGAATCTAAATTTTTCCAAAATATTTCACTAAAATCATATTCATCGAAATTTTTAACGAAAAATATTTCTATCAAAATTTTCAACGAAACACATTTCTATCGAGAATTATTGTCGAAAAAAAATTTCATCAAAATTCTCAACAGAATTTAAATTTCGCTGAAAGTTTTCGGTGGAATCATTTTCTTTAAACTTTTTGGCAAAAAAAATTTCTGTCAAAATTTTTAACGAAACACATTTCCATCGAAAATTTTCAACGGAAAATATTTATGTTTTTTTTTGATAAAAAAACATTTCCATCAAAATTTTCAACGAAAAGCATTTCTGTCAAAAAAATTCGAAAGAAAATATTTCTGTAAAATTTTTTGACGGAAAATATTTCGACAAAAAATTTTGATAGAAAAAGTATTCTGTCAAAATTCTTTGCAAAATCTAAATTTCATCAAAATTTTCGAATGAAACATTTTCGTCAAAAGTTTCGAATGAAATATTTCCATCAAATTTTTTGCCAAAACAATTTTTGTCAAAATTTTCGTTAGAATACATTTCCATCGAAATTTTGAACTGAAAACGTTACATCAAAATTTTTGACGAAATTCTTTTTTCGTTTAAAACATGATGGAGGAAATCATTTTCGTCAATATTTTTGTAATTGTGACAAAATTTTCATCGTTTTTCGATGAAAAGTATTCCAACGAAAAAAATAATTTTGTGACAAAATTTTCATCGTTTGCAACGTTGAAATTTCATCGAAAATATGATCTTTTTTTGTGTTGTGAAAAGTACATAAATAATTTTGTTAGAAATTTTAAATTTAATTTAATTTATAAAATATAATAATAATTTTAATTTTAAAAAATAGTGTAAAATGATAAAAATATCTCATTAACCCTCAATTTTCCTCCTTTGCCATTTTTGTAACTCTCAAACAAGAAATGGAGTTCCTTCAATTTCCTTCACTTTCTTCCCCTCCCTCCCCCTTGGATTCCCTTCCTTCCCTCTCCGAACCCCCAAACAAAGCCTAAGTCGCCTAAACTCCCACTTGTTGACTTTGACCTTTTTTAACTTATGAAATTTGCACAATAAACTCTAGATTTAACTCACTTAAACCTCATTTTCCTCACTTAATCCAACTTAATAAATTTCATTCCATGTCATTAAATTCCCCCAAAAATCATATTATCACATAATAATTGAGTTTAGGCCAACTTTTGTATAATTGCAATTTGGTCCCTAAACTTTACCATATTTTCACTTTGACCCCTATACTTTCTCATAATTATATTTTTGACCTTAATTGACTTGAATGGCATGAATTGTATCCTTGTTTATATTATTATGTTAATTACATGATTAACTTTTCATAATTTCCTTGATCACATGCTTGATTTCTTGTATACTTGCTTAATTTCTTGTTTTCATGACTTAATACCACATGACTTGATTTTTAATGACTTGGCATTACATGACCTGATAGTACGGGTTATTATACCAAATATGTTAGAAACTGAGGTAATTTGAAGTTCCAAATTTTCATTCAATAAGGATTCTAATTAATTTTTAAGGTCTAACCAAAATGAAAACAATATAAGAAGAGGCTAAAAATTTAAAACAATTACAAAAAAAACTAAAACTAAAAAATAAAATAAAAGAAAAATAAGAAAAATGATTAAATCTGTCTAAATTAAAAAGAAGAAAATTGATTGAGATAAAAAAAAATAAAAGAAAAAATGAGATCCCATAAGTTGGAAACTCATAATAGTAACAAAAAATAGTAAAAGTAAAAAAAAAAATATTCTAAATCAAAGAGAATAAAATAGACTGAGGAAAAAAAATAAAGAAAAACAAGACTTTTACAAAATTGATTTCTTTTTCTCATATTTCTTGTAAAAGTGATAAAAAAAAGATTAAAAGTGAAAAAAATAAAGATCAAATAAACTTAAATTAAAAAAAAAAATCACCCAAAAAAATAAAAAAAATAGACCAAGGACAAAAAAGAAAAAATAAATAGAATAAAAAATAAATTCAAATATGCCGAAAATTTACAACCCTGATTTCTATTTCTTTTATTTATTTTTTGTCTGATTTTTTCTTCTAATTTTTTTTTAGTTAAGACTACTTTCATATTTTTTTATTTTTTTTTTAATAAATTATAAGTTTCTAACATATTTGACTTAATTTTATTTGTTCTTAGTCTATTTTCTTCTTTTTGATTTAGAAATATTTATTTTTTTTTTACTTTATTTTTTTATTTAAGTGTTGTATATTTTCAACATATTTGTATATTTTCTATTTATATTTTTCTTATAAACCGAGTGACCTGTAACGAGTGGTGGTGAGGTGAATATAGTACAGACAAACTAGATGTAGCCTAAATGGAATGAACCAAGGTAAAATAATGTGTCTATTCTCTCTCTTTTCATTTTTAATTTTGTGATTATCGATTTCAATTCCAACAAATTTTACTACAAATTAGTTCAGTTTTGGAAAAGTTGCAGTTTTTGCCCTACAGTAAAACTAGAAGTACACTGACTACTGATAGTGTTAATTTAGAAATATTTTTATATATTTTTAAAAAAAAATTAAACAATGAAAAATAAAGACTGACTTCAATATATGTAATTTGCATCTAATCAATCCACTTGTCCATTTCACATAATATAATAAAGTCAGACTAAATATTATAATAAATTTTACCTTACTGAAATATTTTGTAATTAAAGGAATTTTTTTAATTAATGTTTCTCGGTAGAAGATAATTTTATTTCCTATGCATATATAAAAGTATATGAAATTCATATTTATTTTTTCTTTCCCTTCTCTTCACATGGACCCCATACACTTTTGTGTGTATATAAGAAATAAAATTATCTCTATTAATCTTCTTTCTTTTCATTTTCTCATTTTGCCAAATGTCTCAGCCATAATGATGTTGAGTAAAATAGAGGTAGTGGACGTTGAAAGCGAAGGTTGAGCCAATTTTAAGTCCAATAAAGTGACCAGTGTTGAGATGAGTAAGGACCGTTTTTAATATTTACATGCAGCATGAATCATGTTGGAGATTACGTACGCACATTGCATTTGTTCTTTTTATTGTAGCTGCTATTATTTGATATGTTTATGTGAAATATCAAGAAGCAGTGGATAGAACCCAGACTTGAGATATTCTTTTTCATTTTTCAGATTGCAACTCAGTGTAATTTGAGATAAAATCCAAAATATCATTTGATATTTAATAATATAATAATTGTTGTTAAATTTTTCCCTTATTAAATTGTAAGTAGGTTGTATTTTGATCTTTTAAAATATTAAGTATTGCATATGAATTTATATATACCTATCCGGTTCAATCAATAATTTTTTTGATTGAATTAATAATCCATTTATTCGATATTTCGACCGAGTTAATAATCGGTCGAACCTAATAATATTGAGATAGTTAATGACTTTTGATGGATGACGAGAAATTCATGAATGGAGTAGAAGTGTATAAAAGAGACAATAGAAGTTAGTGTATAGGAAGATTTGGAATGGTGTTCATTGATAGATCAGGAGCAAATTTCTGTCAGAAATCTGAAGCAAATATTAAAAATAAAGTGCAACAAATTAAATTGCAGAATATTAAATGTTTCTAAGTTTCTTTTGTTAACAAACACTTGAACAACTGAGATCAAGACCAACACAATTTAATTCAAATGGAATATAATAAAAAAATCTGGCTCGCACGTATGTTCCCCAAATCCAGAATTTATGAGCTAACCAATCACCTTAAAGCAATAACATATTGTTACTCAGGTTTGCTTATGACTTAGTACATATTACCCTTGTACTGATTTTGCTCCCAGGAATTCCATCTCATAGATTCCTCCACTAAGGTTGAATTGCAAGAGCGAATTGAAGATCAACAATCATTTAATGAGTATGTGTTGTCCTCAACTTCTAGAGCAACTTGAGAGTAAAAGCTAAAGAGCTATAGTTAGAGGTGTGCAAAATAACCAAAAAAGTGGGTCGAACCATGAACCGAACCGAACCGCTCCATAAAATAACCGGTTTTAAAAAACTAGTTCATGAACCGAACCAGTTTTTAAAGAACCGGTTCATGAACCGAACCGGTTTTTAGAACCGGTTTAAGAACCGAACCAGTTTTTAGAACCGGTTTAAGAACCGAACCGTTTCCGAACCGAACCGAACCATTTTCAAACCAAACCAAATTAATTTTTATAACTTTATTTTTTAAATTTTTTATTTTTTTTATTTTCAAAAGAGGATCGACCCGAACCGGTTCCGAACCACTTCCGAACCGAACCGAACCACTTTCGAACCGAACCGAACCAGTTTTGGACTGAACCGAACCACTTTCAAACCGAACCATTTAAACCAATTCGGTTCGGTTTTTCAAAAAATCCGGTTCGATTCGACCCATGCACATCCCTAGCTATAGTACTACAACAAATAACCTAAGATTGGGTTTCAAAAATTGCTCCTTTCCAGGAGCCAACTCTTAAAACTGCTGAATAGTTTCAATCATCTCAACAAAAGTTAGAATCAGATCCACAATCTATTACTAAAATATGGTTGAATTAAAATGTTAAAACTTTAAAATGTGCTTGTACATTCCAACCACAAAAGACTTAGCCCATGTTATATAGCATGTTTAAGTTCAAAATAGAGAAACGAGAGGAATAGAACAAAAACATTAATAATAAACTTTTCCTATTACAATTCCTAAGCTGATGAAACGAAAACCTATTTCATTTCCTTGATTAGTGCTCCCCATGTCACCATATTTTCTTCTCTTTTTCTTGCTTTTCCTCCAGCTCACCTTCTTTTTTTGAATAAAATTTTGGTACTATTGTTGTACCTAAATTCAGTACATCTTATTAATCAGAGCAGTACACATCAGAGGAAAGAGAAAATTTTGACAGAAAAAAATAAATAAATTTAACTAATATGTAATATTTTTATTGGAGGGATGTACTGAATCTTTGGTACAATAGTAGTACCAAAGGTTTATCCCTTTTTGTATATCCCACTTGTAACCATTTTCTCTTTCCTCTAGGCTAGCAAAAACACCACGAAAGTTTCCTTTTGTCTTTTCCTTGTCACCCTTTTGCAGGGTTCATTTTTGTAGACTTTTTCTCTTATTTTTTAAGTTGGCTGATTCACTTAGGCTTCTTCCTTGATTTTTAATTCATTCTTTAAATGTAAAAATGAACAAATCATAAGCCCAATTTAATCTTTTTAGATTTAGCAATATTTTTCATAAACACAGCCCAATTCCTATAGTGTTATTCGCTCCAACCTAAAATTGTTAAAAAGTGATATTTCAGCTTATATCAATACAAATTCAATTAAATAAAGATGTTAAACAAGGGAATTAATCAAAAGTTAAACCAAGTTAGATCTCCAAATTGAGATCTATCAAGTATTATCATGCAAATCGTAAATGTAATAGTAAAATATTATTTTCAGAACAATTATATTATGAGATTGGAGAGCATATAAGAAAATATGAATCTCACTCGTTCAATAACCACAAATGAGACAAAAGTGTACGCACTTGAAGCAGAATATTCTTACTTGGTTCATATTAAATGACCTAATCATTTAACTTTATAAATTATACAGACAAGTCATGTAATGCCAACAACATTAAGTATCATGAAAATATGACATTTATATAGTCAAAACGTAATTTATTCTTTATTTTAGTACCTTGTTTGAATTCTCTCTTTTTTAATTTAGAAACTACTTATAAACATAAGTTAGTCAAAACGGATTTTGGGAAAACTTCTTATATTGAAAAGCTCTTATTTTTTTATAATGAAGAAAAAAAATGAAAGCTAAAAAACTCTTCTCTTTTTAAGCTATTATATATTCTTCTTGAATTATGTGTTTTTTTTAAATGAAGAGCTATAAAGATATAGAGAGAGAAAATTTTCTTAAAATATTTATTTTTAAGTAACTTTTAGGGAAAAAAAATTATGTAATTACCAAATAACTTTTAATTTTTTTTAAGCTTTTTTTTTTTTACTTTAACTTATAAGAAGTTTCTAACTTAAAAAAAAAAAAAAGAAATGATCGAAACAGGCTCTAAAATATATTATTAGAACCTCAATCTTTATTTCTTGAACCTATAAGCTTCTGCAAATCATCCAAAACTAAATATATATATATATATATATATATTTTGGTAACACAAACCTAAATCTTTATTTAAGCTAAACTTCGTTCACCACGTCATAAGTATTTAATACACAATAGTTACCTTGTAGAACTTAGTAAGAGATGGATGCATAATTACTATTTGCAACCGCGGTGACCAAATCCAATTTTTCCACCTGCAACATCATACACTATCTCTATCGTTTTCTGTTGAACGTTTCCAAAAAGCACACCATCTACACCTCCCGGATATGGTGCAAATGGCAAACAAACAGTGGTGGAGTTGATTGGGAATGCTATACCAATGTGCGGTAGATCTAAAACAATACCATTTTCAAACAAGAAACTCATTTTCGGAATTTTAAGTTTACGGCGACTATCAACATGGTAACATGTGTCGAAAATTGAAAACGGTTGCGCCAACTGATAACGTGACATGGCTTTTCTGTATGCTTCTCGCAAAGTAATATAATCCTTGGTAGGTAACCTTGTAATAATAGTACCAGAATCAATGTTTGCAGTACCCTTCTTGAAAGCAATTGGAAGTTTGGTGTTGCCAAGTTTTATTCCAACAAGATTAATGGCATAACTTGCTCCTAGATGCGTGAATTTCAAGGATTTCGAAACTCGTTTAGCCTTACCGAATTTGAGAAAACCAATCTCACTTGCTTTTGATGGGAGACAGTATGAAAAAACTCTCTTATATTTGTTGGATGTTTGTTCCACAAATGATAAAAAACCCTGGTCCAGTCCGAGTATGCCATCAGTGCCGGCGATGCTGACATCAGCAAATTCAGCACACCCAAATATTGTGTCATCGAAAGTATCGGATCCTACACTTAACCTTTCTTTAGCAAGAAATCCAACGAGTGATGATCCATCTAAATAAGCTGACTCGTACTCGCATGTTGAGGTAGAAGAGCAAGTTGTAAATCCTGCATTGTTTTATGATAAGAATCAAATAACAGAGATGTTAGGTTGCAATGCAAGTCATAAAGAAGCTTATATATATTTTAAACTTACCTAGTAGGTGATGGGCCTATAATAAATAGTCCAAGCCCATTAGTATTTTAGAATTAGTATATATAGGAATTTAGGGTGATATTTCTATTATTCATGTATTCAGAATATTGGAGTGGAGTCTTGGAAAGGATCTCTTGGGATCTCTTTGGCCTAGGTATTTGGCTTTAGAGTGAGTGAGGTCTTTTGGTGTTTAATTTCTGCATTTAATCTTGAATTAGTGTTTGTAATTCCTTGATTTAGTAAATATATTGTTATAATTTTCTGAGTTCCATCAATTGGTATCAAAGCACTACAATTCTGGGAGTGTTTGTGATTCAAAAAAAAATAAATAAAAAATCGAAGATCTGATTCAGATCTGAAAAAAAAAAAAAAAAAAAAAAAAAACAAAAAAAAGGAATCGAAGAACAGATCTAAAAAAAAAAAATGATGAAATTCAGCTTTACTGCTGTTCCAAAATTCTTTGGAGAAGAAGGAGATGATGCTTGGGGATGGTTGATCAATTTGGAACAGTATTTCCAGATCGAAGGAATCAATGAAGATCAAAAATACAGGGAAACGGTGAGAGGGCTAAGAGGGAGTGCGTTCAATTGGTATCAAGGTTGGAAGTGGTTGAATCTTACTGCAAATTTGAAGAAGTTTGAGAAGGCGTTCATAGAGAAATATTTACCAGAAATTTTACTGGTAGATGATACAGAATCGCACACGTCAGAAGCCTTGAAAGAAGAAGAAGCAAATGAAGAAGACAGAGGGGACAGATCTGAAAAAACAGGAGGAAAAAAAGAACGAAAAGAAACTGACAAAGAGGCTGAAATCGCAGCGGACCAGGTTAATAACGACGACAGAAAAGAGAAAAAGAAAAAAGAAAATGAAGAAGAAAAGAAGATCACAGAGGATGCGGATGAAGAAGAACGAACAGAGACTGAAGAAGAACAACAAAAGAACCAATTGCAGAAGCAAACAGAGGTAGAAAGACAAGAAGAAGAGGATCGAAAAACAGATGAAGAAGCTGAAATAGGAGCAAGGGCAGAACAAGAAAAGGAAGCAGAAAAAGAAGAAAAAAAGGGAGAGAAAGAGGATCCTCGCGATTTGTCAAAGGAATCAAAACAGATTTTCACGATTTTTTCTATCCAGGGGTGTGATTCAGGACCAGAAGCCATAAAACCTAAGGAGCGCTTGCATCTCATGGATGATTTGGAAGAGATGATGGTGTTAGCCCAATGCGTGAGATATGGAAGCAAAGGCGAGACTGATGGAGACGAAATGGGGACGCACGCGAGTGGAAGGAGCACCAGTAGAACGGGCGGCGGCGGCGACCAAAGGAGCTCACAGTTCCGGCAAAGCTCTTCAGGGGTCATGGCAGAAAAAAAGAAGAAAAAAACAGTGGCATTCAGGTTGTTTCCATGGCTGCTATCAACGCAGAAGCAGAAATAGAAGAAGAAACAGAAAAAAAAGAAAGAAAGGAAGAAGAAGAAGGAGGAGAAGAAGAAACAGAAAAAAAAGAAAGAAAGGAAGAAGAGGAAAAGGCAACGCATAGAGTGAAAGAGGTAGAAGGGGCAAAAGTGGTATTACAAGGATGGGATAATTTTTTTGACCTAATGGGCCAAGCCCAAAAGAAAGGAAGAAAGGCTTTTGTTTTGTGGGCTGAAAGGTTTTTTCTTAAGAATACAATTGGACTTGGTTTATTTGACATAAAGGCAATGGAAAATAGAGTAACATCCTTTAAGCAATGGGATCCAGGTGGACGTTTCTCTCACTTTGCCTGCCCTCTCTTCACCTTGAGGACAAGGTGAATTTTGAAGGGGGAGTATTGATGGGCCTATAATAAATAGTCCAAGCCCATTAGTATTTTAGAATTAGTATATATAGGAATTTAGGGTGATATTTCTATTATTCATGTATTCAGAATATTGGAGTGGAGTCTTGGAAAGGATCTCTTGGGATCTCTTTGGCCTAGGTATTTGGCTTTAGAGTGAGTGAGGTCTTTTGGTGTTTAATTTCTGCATTTAATCTTGAATTAGTGTTTGTAATTCCTTGATTTAGTAAATATATTGTTATAATTTTCTGAGTTCCATCAGTAGGTTAACAGATTGTATTACAACATTGAAAAATTGGATTTGCAAAGAATATCTTGGATGGGCTTGTCAAGCAAGTGCGGAACTTGAAGAATTTTTTTAACATACTTATAATGCAAGAAACCTTCATTTTTCCTCTCCATTAATGTGAAGAAGTTTTCTCCCATGCAGAATTTATAGAACTTCTTGATATTCAGGACTTATATCTATTGAAACTCCTCTAACTCTGAATGTATTTTTTCTCCCTCAACGAAAGTTAACGAAATGAGCAAAACAAAAAAATAATAAGTAAGAGTGCAGTTCAAATTCTTTTAGCTACGTGGTGCTTGTTTGTTGGCGCGGATCTGGTGGTAATAGTTAGCATACGGAATTAATATTAAATTATGGAGAAAGATATGTTTACAATTTCTTTTTTACAAATTACTCCAAGAGCCTGTTTGGATCCTCTTATTTTTAAATTAGAAGCTACTTATAAGCTAAAACTAAAAAAAAAATATTAAAAAAAGTTAAAAGTTGTTTGGTAATTACAAAAAAAAAATTTATTTTAAAAGTTACTTAAAAATACATATTTCATGAAAATTATCTCTCTATCTATCTTTATAACTCTTCATTAAAAAAAACAACACATAATTCAAGAAGAACATATAAGAGCTTAAAAAAAATCTCCTCCTAGGAACTTCTAGCTTTCGGCATTTTTTCTTCAATATAAAAAAAAAGTTTTTCATTATAAGAATTTTTCCCAAAACCTATTTGGCTCTAACTTATGTGTACAAGTAGTTTCTACCTTAAAAAACAGAGTATTCAAACATGCACAAATATTTAATTATTCGTATTTTAGCCTCGCATATATTATTTTTTAAGAGAGAAATAAATTTTTAATTTTTAGCCCCCACATAAAAAATTCACCCACATAAAAAATTCATGGATCGGCAACTGTTGTCAAGAGATCACAGCCTTATAAAAAATCTTCATAATCTATTATATTGAATGCATAGTTTACCTAAAGTGGTATTGGTCAGAGTGCATGTGTGTGAGGGACATGTAACGTTGATGTAAGTTGAAGATTTTGATGGATCGAAGATTGGATCTGCTTGCTTGTAACAACCATGGGAACTTCCAAGCTTACACGGTTGGCATTGAGTCCATATGAGACTACTTCCTGTATCCATCACAAGCGTCAACTCCTTCTTAGGTGTTCCCAAACCCACATTTACAACGTATTCATCAGTATTGCTACTATCCCATTTTACTTTAACATTGTTCTTGCCATAGAGCTTTGACTGCAGCTTGGAGTTTACTCTTGTTTGGTCTCCTTCAAGGATTTGAAGTACAGAAGGAGCATTTGCTTTGCCATGCTTGTTTGGAGAGCAGGGTCCATATTTGTGGAACAATTTCAGACCCTCCTCTTTGGATGAGACTACAGTTCAAACCAATCACATCTTCAAAAAAATTACTCTTGGAAAATAATTATGTAATAGAGCCTGAACTTAATTAGTTTCATGATGAAATAGGGATGTCGGGGATGAAAAATAGCATATTGATTTGGCAGAACATTGAATTGAAACTTGTTTTTGTAGTATGAGACAATAAAGCGAACCTGTGGCAGAGTGGCTGCAATTTGAGTCTGTCAGTAAAGAGCTGATTTCAACAATGTGGAAATGATTGCTTTCTGTTGGTATCTCACTCCGAAAGGCACAACTTTGGTGTATAGAATTGAGAAGAAAATGCAGAGCAAGAAAGCGAATCAGAGAGAAAGAGAAGTTTCCCATTTTTCTTGTAATAGTCTTCTAAAGTTCTGGTGCTAATAAGTAGTACTATATATTCTTCTGAAGTTCTTGGAAGTCAGCTAATTAGAAAATTAACGTGTGTGAACAAAAATTAAAAAAAAGTAAAAAAAAAATGAAATCTCAAAGTCTTACCCAAGTAGCTATGCATGTAGCAATGTCCGATATTAAAATAGTCTCAATGGAGTAAACAAAGTATTTTTTGAATAAGATAAAAGACTGCCGCTGGCGCAAATGCGTATTCACAATAAAAAATTAATTAATTTAAACACTCCATATGAATACCGATTAATTTCAGTCCTTTTAAGTAGTTTTGGTTAACCACTAACGTAAATTAACGGAATACTAAAAGATTTTATTGAAAGGTTGCGGAATCGCAAATACATTTCATGCATCGTTGGGTCGGTTTTTTATATTGTATATCAAGAATCGTATGGAACAGTAAGAGACATAAATGTAATAAAAAATAATTTAAAAATATATAATATGATTAATATCATATAAATCTATATTCCAAAAAAGATCCACTCCGTAAAATACATAAGTTACTAGAGTAAAAATCAATTATTCTCCTACTCATCAATTAGCAGAATTAATATTATCATAACTATATAGTGTTTTAAACCCTTCCCCACCCTGGGGTTGACCATGTCGGGTCACTGACCCTCTCTCTCTCTCTGAGGGTTGGAGTCAGCAGTTAGACTCTGCATGCATGTTAACCCCTGAAACCCCTCCAGTTGAACCCGAGACTCCCGGTTCAGAGGGGCCACTGCTTTTATTTTATAAAAAGAAAGAAATTTACAAATGAAAAGACGTCGTTTGATTTGTAAAAAAATAAATAAAAAAAAACAAAAACAAAACATAACAAAAATTCGCTGCTACCTAAATCTAGAACTAGATTTGAAATCTGAATCGTTCTTTTTCTTCTCTTCCGATCATCTCTCCCAGACCCAGTCTCCATGATCCGGTGATATTCTCCGTCGTGGTGGTGGTTTTCCTCCTATCATCTTCGGTCTTCTCTCTCCCTCTCCTCCGCTTTGTTGGTTCTTCTCTCTTGCATTGATTCGTTGCGCCATAGGTGCGTGAGAAAGACAATAAGGGCTTGAATTTGATGATATAACTTTTCATTAAATTCATTAGAATATGTGTTTTATACTTTGATAGTTTAATATTTTCATTAGCTTTTGTAATATTGACTTGTGGATGTAATTGGTTGAATTATATTAAGTATATTTTGAATCTTTGATCGCCGACCTTACATATATACCTAACAAATAAGTCTCACATCTCTATGGCCAAATTAATTACTGAATTCATTAAGTTCAAGTTCTAAGGCTATGTGATGTGAATGATCTCCCTACTCACAACTTGATTAAATTACTTTATTTTAACCTAATTAATCCACACTACTCTACAAGGGTCTAGATTCGGAAACCTCTTGGCCCCAGCCTCCTCGTATCATATATATATATATATATATATATATATATATATATATATATATATATATATATATATCGATTTGCACATGAATGGAATAAGCATAAAGAAAGAAGAAAGAAAAGAAAAAGAAAACATTGAGACAGATTCTAAAACTAAAAAATGATGCATCAAAACTCTGTTGCTACCTATGATGCACGGACACGTGACACGACACGCCGACACGTTAATTTTAAAAAATGTTATATTTGGACACGTTGGGACACGTTTTGCTATTAAATAAAATTTTTAATATATGTAATATAATTTATATTTAATACATATGAGAGTCCATAATAAGTCATATAATCAATCAAATATTTAAATTCTATAACATAAATATAAATAATTTTTCGTACTTTGTTAATTTTTAATGTCAAATTTCATAACAGAAAAAATTTAATTTATAAATTGTTTATTTTATATTTAATTAATAAAAAAATTAAGATTTAAAAAAAAACGTGTCCGAGCGTTTCCCCCAAAGGTTAACCGCGTGTCCCCAAATATTGACCGCGTGTCGAAATGTGTCGGAGAGATGATTGCGTGTCCCCAAATGTTGATTGCGTGTCCGTGTCGGACACGTGTCCGACACGCAAATTTTTTTAAATCTTGCGTGTCCGTGCTTTGCTAGTTGCTACAAGGTTCCTCCTCAGCGATGCTATAGCAAGACGCTGCTCTGGCTTCAACTTCCAAGCCTACTCCTCCTCTCTCTAAACGTATATTGTGGAACTACTTTCATCTTTACAAGATGCAACCTAACCAAGTAGATTAGACATAG